>KV019149.1:6753-28840 GCA_001598015.1 Dorcoceras hygrometricum | reverse complement strand
AGCTGCTGGTTGCGGGATCGGGTCTGTACACGATGTATAGATCAAATCTTCTAGTGGAACCTTCCAAGGAGGAAGAAGGGGAGACGTAGGACATTGAAGTCCGAACTTCCATAAACAAACAGTTGGTTATTTCTTTAAGCTTTCTGCATATGCATTTTACATTTAGCACTCATGCATACACCATTGCACACACAGTAAGTCGAACAGATTTCTGTTTACAGAAATCTGTTTGCAACGTTTTAAAATTTAGGATTCAGTTCTGGTGTTTTCCGCATGTTTTATTACATACCAGATTTGTCTCCGGTGCTCTGTTTTTAATGTTCAAGAACCAGAGGTTTTGCACCTCATTATAGCAGCGCAAAATTTTTAATGAACATTAGCAGCGCTGTTAAGTCTGTTTAAATCGGTCCTAACAGATCCTAATCTGATAGAACCCGATAACTCCAAATCTGATAGCTTAATTGTCAGTTCTTTATCTTGTTTATGTTATCACCAAAAATTATAAATTTTATCTTAACAATTTCCCCCTTTTTGGTGATGACAAAACTTAGCAGTCTTCGACTTAATAAGAGACAAAAATAAATTGCTCAAAGTCGTGCTATATATATATATATTCAAAACGAGCTAATTACAAGAGATTTGTACAAAGAACTGAAAAACTAAAATCTTCTCAGCTTCCTCCAAACCAATATCGAAGTCGTTTTAGAGCTAGTACTTCCTCCTCCTCCTCTATATCCACTTCCTCTTTTCTTTGACGGTTCACTACTGCTCCCTCTTCCTCTTCCACTATCTCCAGATCCAGGTCCGCTACGATCGTCAGGAGGCTACGGACCTTGGCTGCTGCTTACTTCCCCCTTTTTGTCATCACGGCCTCTATTGATGTAGGCTATGATTCTGACAATTGAGTGCTAAGGTAGCAATGCCTGTCTGAGTGTCCTGTCGGAGTCATTCAGATCATCCTTTAAAGTCTTGACTTCCTGTTGGAAATCATGAATGAGATTTCTAAAGACGCGTCCGTGATGAGTAGAATCATTTTGAAACGACGTCTCAAGATGTGAATTCCTCGAAGAAAGAACGGCCTTGAGATCTTCTACATCCTCCAGTGTCCGCACTTGCTTTAAATGAATCTTATCAACAGTAGATCGAAGTTGTGCGAACGATTCTGTAAAATCTGTAGGAAGAGCGATAGCAGGTGGCAAAGAAAGTAGAGGTATATCAGCTATAAGATCTGTAGAAGGAAGGACAACGGGTGTCTCTGTAATCTAAGTAAGATCAATAGTTGTCTCTTCGGTCGGAAGAACTACATCGGAATATGAGATCTCAGGAAGATCATCAGCAGTGAAATGCATTGGAGAATCACTAGAGGAACTAGAAAAATTTTGATTGAAGAACTAGAACTGGAAAAATTCGGAATCGCGTCTGGAGATGTCACTCTGATAGATTCTACACTCTCTGAACTAGAATCCGAAGAAATAGTCTGATCTGCGTGCTGTACAAAGAAATCACAAAAACCTTCTACTTGTATACGATGCTCATCATTAAGAATTCTCTTCGGAACTGCACTTCTATCCACAACGGGTCCTACTGAAACTATATCTGTACAAAGATTGTAAGTACCAACTGGCAAATGATGACCGAAAAGATTGAACGGGTACAATATCAACACAAACTCTAGCCCAGCCCCATTTCCTAATGAAAGGCGGTTGAGAGCCCAGATCTTGGACTGGCTCAACAAAAATATAGATGGGGGCGAATGCGTCCACAAATGGCCTCTAAGACAGCTGCTGATGCTCGCAAGAAGTAGTTGTCATGCACTCACGTACCCACTTATCTACGCCCTCTATAACTGTCCAAGCCCCGTTGAGTCACCTTATCCAGCAGATAGACTTGATGGTTGGATGATATCTGGCAATAACTGCACCACGCTGTACATTAGCTCCTTCAAATAGTTTTGAGCTACATGGCCGCATCCACTCCAGTCTGTGCTCTCTCATCTGCTTCAGAAATTGTGTCAAATAAAGGCGATGAGCGTCCGAGACAATATATAAGACTTGAAGATCTATTGCTGTAGTGGGCGTGTCGGACTCAAAATTTTGGTGCCTCGTTTCCAAAAATTTCCTCAACAACATTTCCCTGTAATTTGCTATTATATACAGTCGCCTCGCCACAACCATCTGCAATGAATCTGTTTCTGCCCATGCCAACATCTGCTCTTAATTAGCGGCAATATCCAAAACCGACTCCAAAATTGCCAAGCGGCGTAGACTGAACGAAGAAAAGAATGAACTAATCTCCTCTGTAACTTTCTCCCATATTTGTACAAGAAACTCAATGTCTGTGCAAATCAACGAAAACATCTCTCGATCCGGATGCCCTTATATGTCATCTTTCTCTACAAGGGGTGTCTTCCCCCTGTCTGCAACATCAATCTGTGGAAGGCTGGCCTTGTACCAGTCCTTTTCCCTGATCTCAATCCCGCGGCCAAATTTCATCTTGGTAGGCTCTACAACGGTAACAGATGGTAACATCATCTCCTCCGAAATCTGCGCCAGAAGATCATCAATAGACAAAGACTCTGCATCAGACTTGAATGTCTCTGTAAGTGCCAGAACCTTGCTCAAGGGTTATGTTTCTATAGAGTCAATGATCTTCTCCTTCTCCTTCTCTTTCTCCTTCTCCTTTTCAACCAGAGGTCCTTCTTCATTGGATAATACCTTGAGACTGCTGGCTTCATCATAATTAGTGATAGATGAAACATCTATCCTGCTCTCCGTCTCAGCTGTCTCAATCTCAGTAGTCTCCAGCACCACTGGTTCAACGATTTCCATCTCCTCCGTATCTATCTCAGCTGCCTCCGTTATCACCTATTTAATAATATTTTCAACAATTTCATCATCAGACTCACTTTGCAAAACCAATTTCCTCTTCGGTGTGTGACGTCGTTGAGCTCGAGGAGTCACAGCTGGTACAACGGATATGGGTTCCGGATTTTGTACCACTGGTACAAGCGCTAAGTCCTTTTCTGCGGGAGCAGCTCTCCCCATAGAAGTCCTCTTCTTCTTAGCAGCAGGCTCAACAACAGCAGGAGCTGGTCTCCTCTTTGTCGCAACCTTCTTAACCATTTTCTCCACTGGCACTTCCAACACCTCTTCAGCATTGATAGACCTGTTTTTGGCATTGTAAGTTCCAACAGTATTAGCGGATAGGATCTTGAGAGGAGGGAAGGCCTTCGACTCGCCCAATTCCAAGTCCGGTGCTCCCTTCAGAAGAATATAAATCTGCACCGCAAACCCTCGGGCTTGCTTTGAAGATGGAGTCATCATGTCCTTCAAGAGGTTAAACAACAATCTCCCCCAATTGATTTTAACTCTGCCAGGAATTGCAGCAATCATCAGAAACCGCTCATGGGTAACAGCATCGAAGTATCCTATTTTTACTGTGATTGTCTTCGCCAGAATATCGTTAAGCAGTCGGAACTCAAACTTCATCTCCCTTTTCTTGCAGGAGGTCTTAGGCTGTTCACCGTCTGCAAAAAAGCACTTCTAGCGTCAAACACCAAATCCTTCGGCACTTCATTCATGTCAGTCAAAACCTCTGTCGGTAACTCGAAAATCCCAGCAAATTGGTCCTCTGAAATTTCAACAGACTTGCCCTGAATGGAACTGATAACTTTGTTGTCTCGCATTGAGGCGTTGTGATAGAAATCCACCAAGGCTGCCTTATAAATAGCAGAAGAGCATCCCAAGAACCCACGGAGTCCAGACGACTCAAGGTCCTTGAACATTTGAACCATTCCTTCATCAGCCATACTGAACACTGAGTCGAAGTAGACTTGAATAGCATTGTGAATCAGAGAAGCGGCCATTGCTGCAGATTAAAAAAACGAAGAAAACACCGAAAATATGGATAATATGCAATGATAAAACACTGAAGGCAAGATAGCTCGAGAGTAATTTAGCGCAAGGTAAATGTTAGAGATAATCGAAAGGCGTATATAAGAGAAAGGAATATGAAAAGGTACGCGTTACAGCATTGATGTGACGTTTCGCATGATGAAAACACACGTGTCAATCATCCGACGGCGTGATCAGATTTTGAAAGATTTTGAAATGATTTTGAATTTTAACCACGAGGGTGAAAAAGTAAAAACGAGCGCCATTTAACAATCACGTCACAGCTGTTGATCTGCTTAATGTTCTAGCTGGGGTACTATAAGATCTGATAACCTATAAGCATCAGCTGTATATACGCAAAATCTGAATAGATTCAGATCTCACGCATTCAGCTGACTCAACACTTATTAACTCAGATCTTTTATTACCCCTACAGCTGAGGTTCTCCCAACGCAATAGTTTACCAAATCTGAAGTACTCCTCGTTCCCCTTGAACAGAAGACTCAAATCTGAAGTAAACAAAAGCTGTTCAACCTGCAAAATTTTAGCACAATCATAGATTAAAGCAATTCTAAGAGACCAAGAATATTTCGAAAATACGAAAATTTAGCATCCGGTAGAGGCTTTGTGAAGATATCAGCAACTTGCTGATCTGTCGACACATACTCCACCCGAACGTCCTTCTTGAGCACGTGATCTCTTATGAAATGATGCCTGATATCTATGTTCTTTGTTCTCAATGCAGCACAGGGTTCTGAGTGATAGCTATAGCACTGGTATTGTCACAGAAAATAGGAGCTTCAGAAGCATCAATGTCGTAATCCTTAAGCTGGTGTTGAATCCATAAGATCTGAGCACAGTAGCTTCCAGCAGCTAAATACTCTGCTTCAGCTATGGACGTAGCAATGGATGTTTGCTTCTTACGAAACCGTGAAATCAAACGATCTCCCAAGAATTTACATGTACCACTTGTGCTTCGCCTATCAATCTTGCAACCTGCATAATCTGCATCGCTATAACCACTTAGTTGAAAGCTGGAGTCTTTGGGATACCAAAGACCCACATTTGAAGTTCCTTTGAAATATTTTAAAATCCTTTTTACTGCAATGTAATGCGATTTTTTGGGCTCAACTTGGAGTCTAGCACACATAAAGACAGCAAACATGATGTCTGGTCTGCTAGCAGTTAAGTATAGAAATGAGCCAATAATACCACGATACAATGATACCTCAACTGCAGTTCCAGATTCTTCTTTGTCCAATTTGATTGAAGCACTCATCGGGGTAGCTGCTGCTGAAAAATTGTCCATTCCAAACTTCTTCAGGAGTTCTTCCGTATATATAATTTGATTGATGAAGATCCCATTCTCAAGCTGTCTAACTTGTAAACCCAGAAAGAACGTCAGCTCTCCCATCATGCTCATCTCGAACTTACCCTGCATCAACTTAGAAAATTTCTGGAACAGTTTGGGGATAGTTGACCCAAATATAATATCATCAACATATATCTGTACCAACATGACATGAAAATTCTTGACAAATTTAAATAAAGTCTTATCGATAGTGCCTATAACAAAATCATGCTCGATAAGAAATTTTTATAGTGTGTCGTACCAAGCTCTGGGTGCTTGCTTCAACCCATATAGAGCTTTATGCAGTTTATAGACGTGATCTGGATATGTATGATTTACGAAGTCAGGAGGTTGTGCAACATACACTTCCTCAGTTAAGATACCATTTAAAAAGGCACTCTTTACATCCATTTGAAAGACTTTGAAATCTTTGTATGCAGCATATGCAAGAAACATGCGGTTTTTGAGACCCGAAAGATTATTGGATTAATTGAGTTAATTAATCGCGGTTAGTATAGACATTTCACGTGAACAGATCTAGGATGGATTAGTTTTGAGCTGGTATGCTTGGTGAATGTATCGTGTTTATGTATTTGTGTTTAGATCAGCTCTGGACAGTTTTAGAGTTCGTCATAGTGGTAGGCAGATCTGGAGAGTTTTGAAGTGTCGGTTGATGGAAATCAAGGGTAGAGGTCAAATATGGTTGTCGCAAAGTATTCGGAGTACAATGGTTGAATATCTTGCGCGGGTAGCGAAACGCTGTCGTTTGGGCAGAAACCAGATTTGAGATGCGTAAATTGTTAGAACTGTGTGAACCGGCCCGGTTTGAGGGTTTGGTGTGGACCGGTTTCTGGTTATTGGATCGGAAGGCAGTGCGACACCGTTTTGGGTGTTAGCGAGAGCTGGTTGGTACTTTTGCGAGATTTGGTCAACCAGATCTGAGTTGCGATGCGGCGCCGTTTAGTGATAGCAGATTTGGTATTAGCGGGATGAAGTGTCCTGTTGAATAGTGGAATTCAATGCGACGTCGTTTAGTAGTAGCGCGCTGGTTTAGCGTATGGTCCAGATCTGGAGTGATACTCAGATCTGAGTGGGTATCAGCTTTGAGCCTGTGTTGTCGGTGGCTACTGTTCATCATATTTGGGGAGCTTAAGTTGTTATATAGAGGGCCTTGACCCTTCGAACGTGTTATTTTCCCGACACTTAGAAATATTTCCCGTAACCTTATTCTGTTGTGATACCCTAGCTACTGTTCACCGAACCTTATCTTCTCCGATTGCCGACGGTAGAAGACTCAGATTGGAGCAAGAGTGGTAGCACTGGACTCCTCTTTCCAAGGCATCTCTTCTTATACCATTTTCGGATGCTTGAGTTAAGCTGGAAGAAAACCGCGAAAGAAGCTTGATTCAAAATTAATGAGATCAAATTTCAAAATTAAAATACCTAATTTTAAATTTGATTTAAAATTTGTATCAAGATTAAAGTTTTATGATTAAATTGATTGAAGGAACCTAGTTTACTGATAATTATGAGGTCGTGTGACAAAACATAATCTAAGAGAGTCCTTGATGGATCTGTTTTGATAGATGCTGATTAAGTTTTGAATTACACAAAACCTGTTATTGTGTTTCTAACAATTCTACTTAAGTGTACAGGTTTTAGGAACGAAGAAGAAGATGAACAATAGCAGAATCTGTCCAGTCGATGGTTCAAGTTAAAGTTCAGCAGTTGGTTTGGTGCATACATTTAGACGGCAGCTGGATTAGCAATGGAGACATACAAAGGATCTGTTTTGACAGATGCTGATTAAGTTTTGAATTACACAAAACCTGTTATTGTGTTTCTAACAATTCTACTTAAGTGTACAGGTTTTAGGAACGAAGAAGAAGATGAACAATAGCAGAATCTGTCCAGTCGATGGTTCAAGTTAAAGTTCAGCAGTTGGTTTGGTGCATACATTTAGACGGCAGCTGGATTAGCAATGGAGACATCCAAAGTTGAATCAGTTGTTCATAATTAGGCGGAGGCCAAGTTGAACCAGCTGGTGCAAAGTGAATCAGCTGAGCGATGAGAAGACCAGATGCAAGCACAAGAGATAAAGCGACGTCGTAGAAGAAGATTCCAGTCGCAAGTTACTGTTGAATAAGCTGTTGTCAGTTACTATTCACAAAGCTGTCGGCAGTTGCCATTCATATTACTGTTAACGAATCTATTAGCAGTCGTGATTCATATTACTGTTGACGAATCTGTTAGAAGTCGCGATTCATATTACTGTTGACGAATCTGTTAGCAGTCGCGCTTCATATTACTGTTGACGAATCTGTTAGCAGTCGTGATTCTAATTACTGTTGACGAATCTGTTGACAGTCGCTATTCAAGAAGCTGTTGACAGCTGATGAGCAATGTTGAACAACTGACAACAGCAAACGTAGCAGTGAATAAAGCGACGTCGTGCTAAAGAATCAGTAGATGGTTAGAGTTCAGCAGATGGCTACAGTGGAATGGATTCAGCAGAAGCGCAAAGACAAAGATTCAGCAGATGATATGTGAAGTTGGCGATTGCAAAACGATGTCGCTTGAATAAGTTGGAACGACAGCGTTTTGCATTCGCGATAAGAATCAGCAGGAGGATTTTGCGATGGCAATGACCAGCAGGCGCAAGCACTTGGTGGATAGCGTGTTTTGCTAAGTTAGGATTGCAAAACAACAACGCTTGACCGCCGCCGTCTTCGCCGGAAAATTGGTTTCCGGGCCACTCGACGTGGAGAATCCGTTCGTGCTGATCTCGTCAGGACTTCTAGTGCAGTCTGACGAAGGAGTCTCGGATCTGGTCGTGGACCGGATTGGCGTATCTACCGCAATCTACCGAGAAGAGCCGGGTTCTTGAAACACCGGTTGGAGCCAGGCACAAGTGCCAGCGAGGTAACACGCTAAACATCCTATGAATGTCATAGAATGTAGATTGATTTTTCGTATTGATCGCCTCCCGGTTCTATTTTTTTTGTTCTTCCGCTGCCTGACCGGGGGGCGGATCCGGATCCCCAACAGATCCTTCCGAGGTGGAAGAAGGGGAGATGTAGGACATTGAGGTCCGAACTTCCAGAAACAAATCTGCTGTATATCGGTCCATTTATTTAAGCTTTCAGCACCTGCATATTTACTTTAGCATTCTCGCATAACTCAGCATCGCATAATTCAGCACTTGCTTATATTTCAGCTTTCACGCATACAGTTCAGCACACAAGCACTTGCACAGTTTCGAACAGATTTATGTTGCACATAAATCTGTTTGAGATCGTTTTAAAATGCAAGGATTCAGTTCTGGTGTTTTCCGCATGATTTTTAAATAATACCAAATCTGTCTCCGGTGCTCTGTTTATTTTAGATGTTCAAGAACCTTGAGCTATTGCAGCTCCGTATTAGCAGCGCTCAAAATTGTTTTTACTGTCTTTTAAACAGCGGCTGCTGATGTTTCCTTCGAAAAACAGGGACCAAAAAGTGGTATCAGAGCAGGTTGTTCTTGAACGAGCACTGATTTTAAAACACATGTGCTATGTTTTTAAATGTTTTAACTGTTTTGAGAAGCTTATTTTATGAAGGCCAGATGTTGTTTTAATATAGAACCGGTTTTTCGCTTGATGAACTGTCACGGGATGCGCGAGTCCCGTGCAGATGCCAAGCTTCTATTTTCGTTGTGCTGTAAGATCACTTGGAGCGAGGCTCGGTGACAAGCACATGGGACGAAATAGAAGTATGAAAATCTGAGCTTTTATCTGTGCTGGTTCTTCATATATAAGTAACTCAGTAGCACATTGTTATTTTAAAATTTAAAACTCCTGCTGTTACGTTGTTTATGTTGTAACAGTGTAGGGAGAGTTTTGTTTTAAATATCGGGAAGACCAGCAGTTCGATCTCTTTTTGATTCCCAGAAAAAGGGAGAGAATTGTTAGAACATGCATCTTTTATTTAAGGTTTTGTGTAAATCAAAAAGGGAGAGATTGACGGATCTGTTTTGACAGATCCTGATTAAGTTTTGAATTACACAAAACCTGTTATTGTGTTTCTAACAATTCTACTTAAGTGTACAGGTTTTAGGAACGAAGAAGAAGATGAACAATAGCAGAATATGTCCAGTCGATGGTTCAAGTTAAAGTTCAGCAGTTGGTTTGGTGCATACATTTTGAATTACACAAAACCTGTTATTGTGTTTCTAACAATTCTACTTAAGTGTACAGGTTTTAGGAACGAAGAAGAAGATGAACAATAGCAGAATATGTCCAGTCGATGGTTCAAGTTAAAGTTCAGCAGTTGGTTTGGTGCATACATTTAGACGGCAGCTGGATTAGCAATGGAGACGTCCAAAGGAATCAGTTGTTCGTAATCAGGCGGAGGCCAAGTTGAACCAGCTGGAGCGAAGTGAATCAGCTGGAACGATGAGAAGACCAACTACAAGCGCAAGAGATAAAGCGACGTCGTAGAAGAAGATTCCAGACGCAAGTTACTGTTGAAGAAGCTGTTGTCAGTTACTATTCACGATAGTGTGATCATGTCCAGTGTGCTCTGGTTCTAGCTTAGGGGTTTGCTGGTGGATTTTGATATTAAACCAAGACCAGTTTTTGTGTGAGCTGGTTAGGCAGAATAGTTCTGAGCTGTACAACAGGTTTGAGCGTTGAGCTGAATTGTATCCTATGAGATGTATAGAGGAAGCAGTGTTTTAGCGATCAGCTTAGGAGAATTGGTGTAAGCTGTTGGTAACCTTCGGGTTTGGCATAGATCAGATCAGACGCGAGCTGATCTGAGTAGAATAGGTCTGAGCTTAGCTGCTTCGTTGTGATGGTTTTAGTTTCTACCGTGATCTGTTTAAGGACAACAACTTATAGGTGAATAGGTATGAGATTTCCCGTGTGATTGTAAGCTGAATTCAGCTTAGAGATGTTCTGGATGCCCTGAGCTAAGGGATCAGATTACAGGTGCTGTGCTGTGCTGGTGGGTGAAATCAGTTGGGGCGCAAGCCGATGGCGACGCACAGTGTAGCTAAGAACTGTTCGTGGTTTTCAGTGTTGGATGAAAGCTATTAGTGAGGGTAAGCTTTGGTGAGAACTGATAGGTCCTGCTGTGCTGGAGTAGGGGACGAGAGCTGACTTGTGTCCGGGAGCACGATATGATATGATGCACGAAAGATGATTTTGGTTGTAAGCTGAAGTGTACGGGAGAGCTGAACAGCATACGAAAGCTGAACATATGAGAGTTGGTTTGTATGCGCAAGTTGGGTTTCTTTGCCTGGGCTGAATACAGTGAAGAGGCCTGAGCTGAGCGGGAATCACTGTAGCCATGATCTGTTGAGTAGTGAGTATAAATACCCTCTCGTTAACCCACGCTTAGTTAATATAGACACTTTCCCCTTATCTTCTTTTGGAAGCTCTCAACAGATATTTTCCAAACCCTAGCGATTACTGTTCACCCGTCCCTATATTTTCCATATCGTAAGAGTTTTGTCGGTTAGTTTTGAGAGAGGGTACATTTACAGTGAATACAGCTGAACATATGAGAGTTGATTTGTATGCGCAAGTTGGGTTGCTTTGCCTGGGCTGAATACAGTGAAGAGGCCTGAGCTGAGCGGGAATCACTGTTGCCATGATCTGTTGTGTAGTGAGTATAAATACCCTCTTGTTAACCCATGCTTAGTTAATAGACACACTTTCCCCTTATCTTCTTCTGGAAGCTCTCGACAGATATTTTCAGAACCCTAGCGATTACTGTTCACACATCCCTATATTTTCCATATCGTAGTGAGTATAAATACCCTCTCGTTAACCCACGCTTAGTTAATATAGACACACGTTCATTTATCTTCTTCTGGAAGCTCTCGACAGATATTTTCCAAACCCTAGCGATTACTGTTCACCCGTCCCTATATTTTCCATATCGTAAGAGTTTGTCGGTCAGTTTTGAGAGAGGGTACATTTCAATATCAGTTTGGAGCCGGAGGAGGCCGGATGGAGGACACGCTGAGGAGCTGCATCAGCTAGGTTTCACGATTTTCGAATGAGTTGAGCTCCGATTCAGGTAACCATGTTCTGCTGATGTTAGTTTATGTTCTTAGCATTTTCTTTGAGCTGGATAGTGCTGTGTTGGTTAGACGTAGTCGTTCTGAGCTATGAGGCTTTAGGCCATGAACTGTGTAAGCTTAAGAAGAGCTGACTTCTTAGGTATCTTGGCCGATTAGAGCTTCCCTTGTGGTTTGTCGTGAGCTTCTGGCCATGCGGAGTAGGGAGTGCTTTCTGCTATCAACCATAAGCCTTGAGTTGAGGTTTTGGTAATATCTGCACAAGGTACGAATTCGGAGCTTGTAGTTATAGCCTTTAGATAAGCATGTTAACGTGGTGGTTGTAGGCTGAGTCTGCCTTAGTGTCCGGCCTCGTGCTCATATCAGTGGTGGGTGTAGGCTGAGTCTGCCTTAGTGTCCGGCCTCGTGCTCATATCAGAGATAAAATACACAAACACATGCGGAAGCTATTAAAAAGCGGGTAAAATTTTTGCTTTTGGCTTGAAGGTTAAAAACAATATAATTTAAAATAGTGCGATACTCAAAATAGATATCAGTTTACAAACGAAACCAACAAAACAACAAACGGCTACACACCATTTGGATACAGTACAACATACATGCACAAGTATCAGACTCCAACCACTGGCTACAACAACGAAGCACAGGGAATCCCCTGGCTAACAATACTGATACATAAGTATATGCTATACGCTACTGGGATACTCTAACCACCTCCTGGGCACCGCCAGCTGGGTTAAAACCACGACCAGCTGTAAAATCTGGATTCCCTAAAAACAACACAAACAAGGAAAACAACCAAGCCCCAGAGGGACATGGGGTCAAACCCCAGTACGGAGAGCAACTGAAACAGCTAAATGAAATGCATAAGATAAAATGCAGATGCTATGCATGAGACACCGGATAACAGCTGAAGGCTACAACCAAAAAGGGAGCGAAGGAACTCAAACATAGCTCCACAAGATCAGCAACGAATCAGTGGCCACGGGGTGTGTTCAAAGTGTGGTAATGAGCCACTCGCCTTGACACTACACCCGAATATCAGATGCATCAAACAACTCAACCTGCCGTTGCCTTGCCCATGAACTGTGGTAGTTAACCACTCGGCGCATGGTGGCTAACAAAACCCAGCATGGAGATGAGAGTGCGGTATTGCCGCTCGCCCTCTCATCCTGGTAAGAAACAACAACAATACAAGGAGATACAAAGCAATGGCTGCAACTGAAATATGAATGCAATATGGGAAATGCGTGTAGGCATAAACACAGCAGCTAAAATCAACAGCAATCACATGTACACACAACAACATCCACGTCAATGCACCAGCAGCCATCTAACATTAAATCTCACGCCAATTCCCAGCTACATCAAGCTCAGATCCGTAACTTAAATTCCTGAGATACAACTAGAAAGAAGTTTGCTTCAACGAATAGTCCGAGCGACACACAGATCTGTCACCTGCTAGCCAATACTAACAACTGCTCAAGGACTACATCTCAGAAATGCCAACGGCTGGGAGTTATCAACTCCACCAGCGCTAATTCTACCTTTATACACTAGGAAAAGCTTTAACAAAGCTAAAAAAGGTAGAACCTTTACTTACCCCAACAAGCTAGGATAGGATGCTAACAAACTGAACAAAGGAGATGTCTCTGCGATCCTCTTCCAGCTCCTCCGCTCCCTAAGAGAAGGGTAAGAAACGAAGAGCCTTAACGAGAGGAGTTCAACGCTACCTCAAACGTAACAAACGATGGCCGGAAACGACGGTAATTTGTCGGAGAAACTCACGGCTGAACAGTGTTCTAGGGTTCGAGAAACAAAGGTCGACAATCGAGGGAATATTTCGCAAAGTATGGGATCTGGTAAGCGATCGAAGACCAAGTCTCCAATTATATAAACTTCTCGACTGCTGATAACAAATTCCACGGACAAAATCAGCCGACACTCGGTGAAAACACAACCAGCAGATGCAAGGCAAACCAACTGCTGAATTCTCAAATAACACTAAGCAAAACGGTGTCGCAGGGACTTAACTAACAAAGGTCGACAATCGAGGGAATATTTCGCAAAGTATGGGATCTGGTAAGCGATCGAAGACCAAGTCTCCAATTATATAAACTTCTCGACTGCTGATAACAAATTCCACGGACAAAATCAGCCGACACTCGGTGAAAACACAACCAGCAGATGCAAGGCAAACCAACTGCTGAATTCTCAAATAACACTAAGCAAAACGGTGTCGCAGGGACTTAACTAAACGACTTCGCACAGCTTACATCATCCTATCTATCAACAGCTGGTTAACCAAAACGAGCGACTGGATTTCTCAACAACGCAACAGATCCCTGCGACTGGTACCAGACGCAACACTCGAAACGCAGTGTTTCAACTAATATAAACGGCGTCGCTTAACCACGTCAGCAAATATGTTGAACTAACACATGCAACGACTGATCGCTACTAGGGGCAAACACACCAGCTGCTGATTTTTTAGCGCTAAACAAAACGACATCGCGTCTACTAATCCAAACAACGGCGTATTACACTTCGCTACAGGAGCTTGCTGCTAACAGATATCACGCAGTCGATGCTTCACAAAACGTCACCGTTTTGAAATCCTTAGCGTTCTCTGCTGAATCCACGTAAGCGTTGCTGCTGGAAGATCCTACACAACTCCTAAAATACTATCTGCTGGTAGACTTTTCCAACGACTGGTCACTCACGCCAAAACGACGGTGTTTGATCTCCCACGTTACTAATACACGCTACAACTGGTTTTCACCAAATCGACCAGCTTTCACCACGAAACCAGCTTTCACCCAAAAATCTCAAAAATACAAAAACTTCAAGAATTGCTTTAAATGTGAAATCTGACCCAAAAATACCAACCAATCTTCCAAACAGAGATCTGAACCACTAGAAATCTTCAAAATCCGTTTAATTCCAGCCAAATTAATCTTAATACAATTCCAGGTCTCACATTTCTCCCCCACTAAAAAGGATTTCGTCCCTGAAATCACAACAACAACTCTGGAACACAACACAGCAGCAAAATACAAACAGGAACTCGCCTAATACAAGGCCAAGAGTTCAAGATAACTGAGCAAACAACTAACAACAACTAGGGAAGAAATACAACCAAAAGCTACAAACTACTGGAAATTTAGCTCAACAGCTACTCAAACAGATGCGGCCACTCGCGCTGAATCTTTTCTTCCAGCTCCCAAGTAGCTTCTTCCCTTCCATGTTTGCTCCATTGTACCATTACCAACGGAATGGTCTTATTACTCAACTATTTCTTTTCGGCCAAGGATCTACAAGGGTTATTCCTGATAGCTCAACGACTGATCTAACTCCACCTCGTCAGTTCTAAGCACATGAGACGGATCTGGCTCGTACTTCCTCAACATGGAAACATGAAAGATGTCATGTAGAGAAGACAATTTCGAAGGAAACAACAGCCGATACGCTAAAGGGCCAATCCTCTCAATAATCTCATACGGTCCGACGTAACGAAGGGCTAACTTTTCCTTGTGTCCAAAGCGCATAATACTACGAAATGGAGAAACTTTGAGAAAAACTTGATCACCAAACTGAAACCCGAGAGGTCGACAACTCTTATTCGCATAACTGGCTTGGCGATCCTGGGCAGCTTTCATTCGCTGTCGAACTAGATCCACATGATCCTTCATTTGCTGCACAAAGTCAGGGGCAGATAGCTGCTTCTCCCCCACTTCTTCCCAACATACCGGCGATCTGCACTTCCTGCCGTACAAGGCCTCAAATGGCGCCATGCCAATCGTCACTTGATAGATGTTATTATAGGAAAACTCCACTAAAGACAATGCGTATTGCCATATACCTCCGAAATCCAACACAACAGCTCGTAACATATCCTCCAACGTCTGGACAGTTCTCTCAAATTGGCCATCTGTCTGGGGGTGATATGCGGTTCTCATCGCCAATCTGGTACCCTAAGCTGTTTGCAAACTCTTCCAAAACCTGGAAGTAAACCTCAGATCTCGGTCTGAGACGATCGAAACAGGCACACCGTGCAGTCTAACAACAAGATCAACGTACAGCTTCGCCATTTTATTCAACGAGAAAGTCATCCCATAGGGGATAAAATGTGCATACTTCGATAGACGGTCGATAACCACCTAAATAGCATCGCATCCTCTGTTGGAACGAGGCAGATGCGTCACGAAATCCATAGCTATGTGCTCCCAATTCCATTGGGGCACTTCCAAACTCTGCAACAGACCACCACGTCTCATCCTTTCGGCCTTAACCATCTGACAGTTTAAACAACGAGCGAAAAAACCAGCAACGTCACTCTTCAGGCCAACCCACCAGAAGTGCGGCTTCAAAGCGTGGTACATCTTCCGTGCACCAGGATGAACACTGTGTCTACTGCAGTGCGCTTCCCTAAGGATCTCCTCCTTCAAATAAATGAGGTTAGGCACAACCAGCCTGCCACGAAACCTCAAGCAACCATCGGAAGAAACAGAATAATCCTCCAGTTCGCCAGCCCTGACCTTCAACTTCAACTCGTGGATGGAAGGATCGGTCCTTTGAGATTCTCGAATACTAGAAACAATCTGTGGCTCCACTTGGAACAATGAAACCACAACGCAATCCTCAGCCGGGTAGAATCTCAAACCAGTAGTATTAGGATGCTCCTGATCCTTAGAGATGTACAACGAAGCAAGCATCTTACTAGTCTTCCTGCTCAAAGCATCGGCCACTACATTCGACTTCCCAGGCTGGTACATGATCTCACAATCAAAGTCCTTTAGCAGCTCCATCCAACGACGTTGTCTCATGTTCAAGTCAGGCTATGAAAACAGGTACTGCAAACTCTTGTGGTCCGAGTACACCACAAATTGTTCGCCATACAAGTAATGACGCCAGATCTTCAGCGCAAAAACCACCGCTGCGAGCTCCAAATCATGGACTGGATAACGAGTCTCATGCGGTATCAACTGCCGTGAGGCATACGCAATGACTTGACCATTTTGCATCAAAACACAACCCAATCCATTGAGCGAAGCGTCAGAACAAACAACGAAACCACCTGATCCGGACGGTAGAGCCAACACAGGCGCAGTAGTCAGCTTCTCCTTGAGCAGTTGAAAGGCATTCTCGCACTGCTCAGTCCACACAAACCGCTTGTCCTTCTGCGTCAGTTGAGTCATCGGCTTGTCTATGGAAGAGAAACCTTCGATGAAACGATGGTAATAGCCCGCTAGACCCAAGAAACTGCAAATCTCGGAAACATTTCTGGGACTCTCCCAGTTCAGAACAACATCAACCTTACTGGGATCCACAGAAATGCCATCCGCTGAAATGACATGACCAAGAAATACAACACGATCCAACCAAAACTCGCACTTGGAGAATTTAGCATACAACTACTGTTCTCTCAACCTCTGCAGGACAATTCCCAAGTGCTCCTTGTGCTCCCTTGGAGTCTTCGAGTACACCAAGATGTCGTCAATGAAAACAATAAACTGGTCTATGAACTCTCTAAAAACCCGATTCATCAGATCCATAAAGACTGCAGGTGCATTGGTCAAATCAAACGGCATCACCAGAAACTCGAAATGTCCATACCTTGTACGAAACGCAGTCTTTGCAACATCTTGGTCTCTCACTCTCAGCTGATGGTACCCTGATCGCAGATCAATCTTCGAGTACACCGCAGAACCTGGCAACTGATCAAACAGATCATCGATTCTCGGTAACGGGTACTTGTTCTTGACAATAGCTTTGTTCAGCTGGCGAAAATCAATGCACATCCGCATTGAGACATTCTTCTTCTTCACAAACAAAATGGGCGCTCCCCACGATGACATACTAGGTCGGATAAAACCTTTCTCCAGCAAATCATGTAACTGCACCTTGAGTTCTCTCAACTCCGCAGGCGCCAAATAATACGGGGCACGAGAAATCGGAGCTGTGCCATGCACCAGGTGTAACGCCCCAAAATCCATAGGACCACATTTATGCATTTTATTGATCTCATGGGCCATATTGGCAATTTTAAATGTTATGTATTTGCTGATTTTAATTAATTTCAGAAATGAGATGCGCTGCGGCTGGTACCAGCAGATGACTCCAAAGAGTGATGCACGAGCTAGTTTATTTGAAATGGATTGAAAATGTCTTTAAGGAGGTGAAATGATTTCTTTTGGAAAAGGTTTGGTACTTTACAAATTAAAATGGTTAGAAGGGAGTTTTTATTTAAAATACTGCAACTTGTTTAAATTGTGTCATGCTAAATATTACAAGTAGCTTGCCACTAATCCCTTCAGTATTTAAACCTGTTTTTGAAGAAAGATTTTTATCATTTTCAAAGAAATCCTCCTGTGTTCTTCAAAGTTATTTGCAGAGAAGTTCGTGTATTGCTCAAGGGGAAGAATTCTGCAGGGATCAGCTGCTGTTGCAAAGCTACGGTTAAGGCAAGTAAAAGCTGTTCTTGACTCACCATTTAAAGCATATATTCATGTTTCTGAGTCTTCTTGCCTATATGTTATTGTAAGTTTCGAAGTTCATGTTTTAAAATGTTTTTAAACATGAAAAAGGACAGGAAAGATGGGTTCAAAATGATGTTTTGAAATGATATTGATGCTTCCAAAATGTTTTCCATAAAGTTATGAATGTTTCAAAAAACTGAGGATTCGAGTTCATTCACAGAACGATTATGAATGTTCTTCTTTCAGTAGTTGTAACATCGGAATTTGATAAATGTGTAATCGGTAGTTGCTAGTTGAATCATTATAAAGTATGGTTTGATAGGTAACGACTGATAGCATAGTTGTTGTTTTGATGTTATAAATGTCGAGTTATGTTCCAGCAGCTGTATCTCCTTGTTAAGATTCAGCAGCTGCATTGTTATAATGTTTACGAATCTTCTTCCTTTTTGCTGTAATGTCGGGATTTGATGATTGTGTAATCAGTAGTTGCTAGTTGAATCAGTATAAAGTCTGGTTTAATAGGCGACGGCTGGTAGCGTGATCATTGTTTCGATATTACAAGTGTCTTTCGTAAATTCCAGCAGATGCACTGTTCATCAGCAGGTGCATCTTTCCTTGTTAAAATCAGCAGTTTCACTTCTTTGTTGAAAATCAACAGCTGCATTGTTATCGTAAAACCAGCAGTTGCATTTTCTTTGTTAGATTTCAGCTTTCGCATTGTTTGAGTTCAGTAGTTGCGACCAGCAGTCGCACTATTTCATGTTCAGCTGTTGCATATTTTATTGTTCATCAGCTGATAGTTTGTTCATCAGCAGTTTCATTGCTTTCATAAAATCAGCAGATGCACTGTACATCAGCAGGTTTTCCTATTGAAATATTTCAGTCGTTGTATTTCTTTTGTAAATTCCGGCTGGTACACTGTTCACCAGCAGGTGCATTTCTTTTGCTAAAACCAGCAGGTGTATTTCTTTGTTAACACAAGCAGGTGCATTCCATTGTGATAGTTCACTAGTTGCTTTATTCGTTTCTATGTAATGTTCATTTCAGCTGGTATTAGTCTTGCGACTGGTACTATTCATTTATATATACGTGTTAGCGCTTTTTCTTGCAACTGGTTGATCAGCGTATTCCTTGCGACTGATTGATGCGCTAACGACGTCGTTTCTTTAAGTTATAAAATATCAGCAGGTAGTCTTGTCATCCTATCTGTTATTTACTTCAACGACATCGTTTCATCTAAATACGATTGTCTTAGTAAGAGATCTTGCAGCTGGTTTGTTTGTTCGAAAATAGGATCAAAAAGATCAGCAGCCATGCTTTTTGAAGAGTTAAAAACATTTTGCGCGCTGCTACTAAGAACTGGAGGTGCAATACCTCTTGTTCTTGAACACTTAAAAAATCACAAGAGCACCGGAGACAGATCTGGTATGATTTAAAAATCATGCGGAAAATACCAGAACTGAATCCTAATATTTTAAAACGATTCAAACAAATTTATGTTGCACATAAATCTGTTCGAAACTGTGCAAGTGCTTGTGTGCTGAACTGTATGCGTGAAAGCTGAACGTGCAAGTGTTCTAACTATAAACGTAAGCGCTGAAATATGCGAGTGCTGAAATCTATTTCACGTGCGTGATGAAATCTGTTATGCAATGCGAGAATGCTAAAGTAAATGTGCAGGTGCTGAATGAATAAAAGAAATACAATACGCAATGATTTGTTTCTGGAAGTTCGGACCTCAATGTCCTACATCTTCCCTTCTTCCACCTAGGAAGGCTCCACTAGAAGTTCATCCGCCCAGGCTGATACTGAATCTCACAGTTAAAGTCCTTGAGCAATTCCATCCATCGTCGCTGCCTCATGTTCAAATCAGACTGCGTGAATATATATTTCAGGCTCTTGTGGTTGGTGTACACCACAAATTCTTCACCATACAGATAATGTCGCCAAATCTTCAAGGCAAACACTATCGCAGCTAACTCAAAATCATGAACAGGGTACCTCGTCTCGTGAGGCTTCAACTGTCGAGACGCATAGGCAATCACGTACCCGTTCTGCATTATCACACATCCTAAACCATTGAGAGAAGCATCGGAGCACACCACGAATCCTCCGGATCCAGACGGTAGAGCCAACACAGGAGCAGTATTCAACTTCTCCTTCAACGTCTGAAAACTGTTCTCGCACTCATCAGTCCACTCAAATCTCATATCCTTCTGAGTCAACTGAGTCAGAGGCTTAGCTATCGAAGAGAACTTCTCAATAAAACGCCTGTAATAGCCAGCCAAACCCAAGAAACTACGGATCTCAGAAACATTCTGTTGGTCCTTTTTTTCGAAGGAACATAGGATCAGCAGCCGCGCTTGTTAAAAAGACATTAGAAAATTTTTGCGCTGCTAATACAGAGCTGCAATAGCTCAAGGTTCTTGAACATCTAAAATAAACAGAGCACCGGAGACAGATCTGGCATGATTTAAAAATAATGCGGAAAATACCAGAACTGAATCCTAATATTTTAAAACGATTCAAACAGATTTATGTGTTCGAAACTGTGAAAGTGCTTGTGTGCTGTGTATGCGTGAGTGCTGAAATATAAACAAGTGCTGAATTATGCGATGCTAAGATGCTAAAGGAAATGTGCAGGTGCTGAATCAATAAAAGAATACGATACGATACACAGCAGATTTGTTTCTGGAAGTTCGGACCTCAATGTCCTACATCTCCCCTTCTTCCTCCTCGGAAGGATCCACTACTAGAAGACTTTGATCTATACAACACGTACAGACCCAATCCCGCAACCAGCAGCTGCGAGAACTCCTAGACTTCACAAATGCACACCAGCCGCAACTGTGTGACTAACTACATACACAAGTTTAACGTCATCGTGCTTGGACGGGACCTGTGTTGGAAAGGTTTTGATTCACTCACTTTACAATTTCGCACATCTCTCGTGTTTGTGTGAGTGAATCTAAGTGTGTGAGATTATTACAATGAAAAAGCTCAACTCTCTGTTTTTCTCACACACTAGGGAAGTTGCTTCTACACAAGCTAATCTAGACTCAGCAGCAGACACTCAATAAGCGCTCCTCTCTAATGGCGGTCTGCTGCTTCGTCTCCAGGAATCTTCCCTCTGTTTTTGTCTCTTTGCTCAATCAACAATCGTCTTCTTTCCACACTCGTCTAACTTCTTCCTTCAAAACTTCTCGTATATATAGCTTCTGTTAGAATATAGCCGTTAGAAAAATTCTAATCTTTTCTGCGCTTGTCAAGGCCAAATTGTCGTCTTTCCAAATGCTTGCAATGCTCCTCTGTAAATTGTACTATTTCCCAGAATAGTACAAATCTTGTTCCCTTAATTCCAGGCAATTTGCACGACTTAATCTCAGCCATTGATTCTTCCATCTTGAACGTTGAATGCTTGCAACGGCTGATACTTCAAATACTATGACTGGATACGCAAAGCTTGCGACTGGATGCATAGAGCTTGTGACTCGTTGAGCAGGTGAAGATATGCTTGCAGCTGGTTGTCCAGTCGTTGGTCGTGAAATGCTTGCGACTGGATTTCCCAACGACTGGTTAGATCAAAGGATGTCGTATCAACTTATTCAATCGACATCGTTTACTATGCATCCTCGACTGGTTGATTATATCACTGTAGCTCTCATCTGGATGTACAAGCTACCTGCTGGTTCTTAGCGCAAAACCATCTGCTGAATTCTTTTGTCTTTGCGCTTCTGCTGAATCCATCGTTGCAAGAACCATCTGCTGAATCTTACGAAGGCAAAACGTTGTCGTATCAACTTATGCAAACGACATCGTTTTGCAATCGCCAACTTCAAACACCAACTGCTGGATGTACTGCGACTGGATACTTCTTGTACGACGTCAATTCATCTCTTGCGCTTCTCTTCATAACTGCTGATAGCTTTAGCTCAACTGCTGAACACTGAAGCTTCCTGCTGAATGATGACGTCACTGCTGATGTCATCTACGCTTAGCGCTCCAGCTGATCTTTATCGTTCCAGCTCCATCTTGCGACTCTTCTTAGCTTCTGTTCCAGCTGGTCCTTTCGCACCAGCTGATCTTTCTTCATCTGCTGAACATGATGTCGTCACCGATTACATCATCATCGATGGTCCACTTAGATGTTCCAGCTGGTTCTCTTTTGATGTTCCAGCTGGTCCATCTTCCTCTTCTAGCGCTTGCAACTGGTTAATATCGTTCCAGCTGATTTACTATGCTCCAGCTGGTTCAACTTGACCTCTTCCTGATTTCGAACACCTGACTTAACTTTGGA
>KV019147.1:62415-79314 GCA_001598015.1 Dorcoceras hygrometricum | reverse complement strand
AAGTTCTCGTACGTCACTGACGTGACGTTGCGCCGCTTGATCTGGTTGGCCTTGTGGGCTGTAAAAGTGTGATGCTAGATCTTAACGGGTAATCTCTGTTGGTTTTTGAGTTAAGCGTGCAAGGGTGAGAGCAGTACTGGGATGGGTGACCGTCCTAGGAAGTTCGTCGTACGTCAAGCTGCTGACGTTGCGCCGTCTTGTAGTCGTGGTTGGCCGTTGTGGGACTGTAAAAGTGTGACTGCTAGAGTACTTAACGGGTAATACTATCGTCTGGTTGGGGATACGGGCCGGCGTAGGGAAGGGTAAGACTGATCTCTAAGGTAATTGAGACAGCACCAGCAGTTAGACACGCACCTCCCCTGACTCATGGGCCTAACAGCCCAACCCTAACGCACATAATAGGTGCACTATGCGCTGCCACATTATAAGGAAATAAAGTTGCACCTTGGCTAACAGCTATAGCTTTTGGCCTAGTGTTAAGCGCTTGATCCTAACACCTTTGCGTTGTTCTAATGGCTGTTATAATCCGCGGTTCAACCTGAAAAGAAGAAACTACAAGGTACTCATCACCTTGTCCCCAATTGTTCGTGGACCCTTGAAATACTCAATGATGTCAGCATCGCAGGCTGGGCTTTCCTACTCAGAGCATCAACAACTAGATTTACTCGCACAGGTTGATACTTAATCTCACATTAAAAGTCCTTGATCAACTCCATCCACCGACGCTGTCTCAAATTCAAATCAGATTGGGTGAAGATATACTTCAAATCTTATGGTCGGTGTACACCACGAACTGTTCTCGATACAAATAGTGGCACCAAATCTTCAAGGCAAACACGATGGCCGCCAACTCTAAGTCATGAACGGGATACCTAGTCGCATGAGGTTTCAGCTATCGAGACGTATAAGCTATCACTCTTCCGTTCTGCATTAACACGCATCCCAAACTACTCAACGAAGTATCGTAGTACACTACAAAGCCTCCTGAACCCGAAGGTAAAGCCAACATTGGAGCATTAGTAAACTTCTACTTTAGCAACAGAAAGATAGATTCACACTCGTCTGTTCAAATAGGCTCTGTTATTTAATAAAAAGCCTTCAAGTTAATATGATATTCTACTCTAGCTTAGGCCTGATTAGATCAGCAAAGATGAATTGATACGCTCAAAAGTATAAGTGCAATTGTTGTTTGAAACTTAGAGAATACATAAATTTCTTGTAGAGCATTTTTCGATCGAAAGCGGATCTTCTTATCTATAAGATTTTGATATTATATAGCTTTGGAATTCAATGGTAATAGATATGGATGATACTCACAACAGCTGAATCATCATATGTTTGTCCTTTGACAATAAATGCGCATAATGCATTTTGCAAGCTCCATACTTACGCATTAAATGCTTCTCCTTTTTTCTCAATAAGATAATTCCCGTACTTTAACAATTCTGATATCATTCTGATTGTTCCTTACATGTCTAACATCCATAAATACTTCTCTTAAGTCAAAAGGTCGATTTCTGTTCCAATCTGATCTGATGAAGTTCACAGGGGTCTGATCTAGCTTTTCTTGTCAGGCTTGGTGCTCATAATTAAAAAATTAAGCACGTAATTGACGAATAATACGGAAGCTCAAAAAGCTGGTTAAAAATTTTTCTTTTGACCTGAACTAAAAATACACTTCAAAGCATGCGATACTCAAAATATAGATTTTATACAAGAGTCAGACAACAAACAACATACACATGGAGTTCAATAATAACCACAACTACACAGGGCATCCTTTGGTATTGACTCAGGAGCACATATATCCGTTGAATATTAACTGGGACACATGATCGACACCTAAGGGGCTCCACTAGTTGAAGCACCACCTGGCCCAGCTGATCTACCTAAAATTTTACCTGCAGTGATCTAAACGCAACTAAAGCAGCCCCAAAGGAGAAAGAAAAGAGGTCAGACCTCAATACAGAGAACATAACAAATACAACAATGCAGTACGAAAGAAATATGAAACATGTAATGCATGATCAGGCACAATTGAATCGGTTACCACAATCATCAGAGTCAATTGAAAGCTCAACACAAGGTGACAGTGTCGTATGAGTTCAGGAGATACCTGATTGCCCATCACGACACCGAAGTCGGCCACATTTTCAAGGATTCGAGAGCTACCTGAGAATGCCCGACAGAAAGTCAATCGCCAACGCTCAACCTGGTCGCAACAATGAGGGTTCGACGACAAGTCCCAGTGCGTCCTCAGTTGCACTCAAACGTGAGTGTACCGATCAAAACCACTTCCCAAGAGTCTCTCCATCAACATCATCTAGATCCCAAAATGAAAATTAGATCCAATCCTTGCAGTGGTTATCAGTCAATCGATATCGGGATCAAAATGAATGCATGAATTCATGAAAAATGCTACATGATGTTATGCAATGATCGATGCAACATATACTCAATTACCGCAAGTAAATTCAAGTAACCACAGAGCACATAAATCACATATTACACATTTCCAACTCTACAAGGCTGTAAAGTACTCGTTCCATCCGTACCTTCAACAATCTTACCAAAATACCTCAAATAAACTCAAGGCCAGAACAGAACACACCACTGTCAATGCACAGCTCTCGGCCAACAGCTCAGGACAGAGAAATCACGCCAGAAACCACAAGAGAGGTGCTAATTTGTACAAACACCCAAGAAATCAGCTCGGGTAAAGCTTAAACAGCTCATGGTCGAAGCTTCCTAAACTGCTCGACTTACGACTCACGGTATACTACTCCAACTCAATTATTAACTCTAAGAACTGAAACTAGCACTAGCAGAACGCGGTTACCTGAATCGAAGCACAACTCGGCCAAAAAATGCTAGAAATTGAACGCTCAATCTTCTCGTTGTCTTCTCTATCTCGGTCGCTACCATCCTCCAAAATGATAAGGAAATGTAGAGCTTGAAGAGGGGTGTCCAATGGTAGTACCCTTGCTCAAAACTGATCGGCCAATCTCCAGAAATCGGGAACTACGACTCAGATGAACAGTGACAAGGGTTTTGAGAAGATCTCTGTTCGAGAGCTTGAAGAAGATAAGGTGATATGTGATGAAGAAATGGATAACACCTGGTTAACGGTCTGTATAGATCAGCTTAGAGCATAACATAGCCTACTGAATAGAATAGACAGAATGGAGTTCGAATCAGATCAACACAGGCTATCAGTTCAGACGAACAAATCAGTTTAAACAAGATTAAATCAAGACAGAACAGAAGCAGTTCAAACTGATTTGCCCAATACAACAAAATATCAGTTCAGAGTGGTCAAAAATAATAAATAGCCTCAACTACTCATCTACAAAGAAAGGACGACAAGTACACAGAGTCAGAACTTGAGTCAGAACTTTGCGGAAGACTTTTGCAACGGCTAGAAACTTGTATATAACATTCATATCAGAACAAGTACTATATTTACAATTGAATTGAAGCAAATAGAAGTGCCCTAGAAAAGGGCAGAGTGTGTGAAGAAGTATTGTGCACAGAGAGCTCAATAGCGAAGAAGAGCACACAACCACAATATCGTCGGAATGTTTTGAAGATCATTAAACAATAGGATACATTTGAGAGTATACACCGTGAAAAATCAATCATCACAAACACTCACTCACATATACGAGAGTTGAGCTTAAACAGATTAGATGAGTGAAACAAAAATTGACAAAGCTGTCTTGCCACGAAAACGTTAAACTTAGTGTCCATAATTTTGGCATAAAAACGTAAACGTATGCCGTTTAGAATCTAGAAGTTCAGCTTGTACAATGTGATAAGTCTCAGCTGAGTGAGTTTGTACAATTCATTTATGAATCAAAGCTTTCTAGTGGAGCCTTCCAATTTGAAAGAATGTGAGACGTAGAAGCGGTGACTTCAAACTTCCATAAACAAATGTCTGAGTGCTTTATTTGCTACTTTGAGTTATACATGCTCTTAATTGTTTTTTAATTTCATTTTTTAGAGAGTATTTTAAGTATTTTTCGCTTGTTATTCAAACCAAATTCGATATATCGTTCGATGCTCAAAACCTTTCAAAAACTAGAGTTATTGCAACTTGTCTTTATCTTTTTTCGTTCCTAACTCTTCCCCATCTGTTTTTTTCCGCATGTTAATCTTTTGGATGTTTTATATTCTGTAACCTTTCTCGATTGTTTGTCATTAGTCGTTTAATTTTTACTGTTTGTTGATTTTGTTGCTTTTATTTTCTTAAATATTTGCTTCTTGTATTTGCGTGAAATATTGAAAAGGTTGAGTGAAAATCCATATGCTCGTAATCTTGTTTTAGTGCGGGAATGTGATTCTGTTATACCCAATATTTAGGCTTTTGTTTTCTAAATTTTATTGTCTCAGTTCTAGCGACCCGGTCTCTAAAATAGAGAAATTTTTAAATTCGGTTTCTAAGTAGATCAGTCATGTTCAGGGGTGGTCCTGAAAACAATAGGTCCTAGGCGAACTCTAAAATACGATTCCTCTTACGATAACTTGAAAAGTCAAATATATTAAAAGATAATTGAACATCATAATCAAAATAAGCCAAAATATATAGTCGAAAACATTATACATCAGAAAGAACGTTAATACAATTTCTCAAACATTCAACAATCCGTATTATCTAAAATGCACTTTTCTTGCATTTTTTGAAGCAAAATCATCAATTATGTTGTCATATGAGTATCCTCTAATATATCGTTTTCGATACAAAACGGTCGTTAAATTTCTCTCGACTCATCATGATTCTCAAATAATATTTCAATAACTTTAACTTAGAAAAGCTCCTCCCTCCTGATGCTAAAGTCACACGAATATTTAGCATCTCAACAGGTAGCATATCTTGCAACATTTGCAATTCTAAAAGCAGATAATGAGCATCAATATCAGAAATTCCATCCTTTTTTAGAACAGATTCAAGGTTTATGCAACATTTTCTCAAAGATTCCTAATCCAGTGCCATTATCTGTCCTGCATCCAACAAGAATCCAAACATCTCTTCGAAGGTATTCAATGGCTCAAACCTACTTCTCAACTCCAAAAGAGTAGTATCCACCACAACAAGAAAATAATCAGTCCTAAAGCATTCTTTAACCGTTTTGGTTAAGATCTCATCAGATTGTCCCTTTCTAGAAGTTTGTCGTTGCTCAGGAAATACAGGATCAACTCCTATACTGGAAGCAATTTCTTCAATATAATTTATGGTAGATGCAAATCCTTCTTCCCTATAATTCTTGAAAGAAAGAAACAAGCCCTTTTCAGACCTTTCACCACAGCATCAATATGCATCGTCTGAGATTGGATGGATTTACTAACCGAGTTTATGTGGTAGAGAATATCATACCAAATTTAACAAGAACTCAAAGCTACTAAGTTCATGTGTTGCTAGCAATCTAGCATCCGTCGATAATTTTGCATCATCAGTTGAATCTGCTACCTTAAATAAAATTCTCTGATTTGTTTGACTTGTGACTTAATGGCCTTTAACACTTTCGATATGGCTTCCCACCTCGTGGTGCACAATACTTAATTATCCAATTATCCGAACAATCAAGTAGAATGCTCCGACATTTTGTAGAAACGGAGAACACCATTACATGGTATGACATGCTTCAAAAAAAAAACAAAAGACTTTCCTTTAACATAAGAGTTTGCCATATTCACATATCGCCGGAGTAAGACAATGACTACCCCATGGCACATAAACGGCTCTCGGATTTATATCAATCAATCTTTTTTGAACACCTTGATTTTTCATTACATGTTGGAGTCATCGTCATAACCTTGTCGTCTAATATTATCAATATCAAGTCCAAGAGAGTAATGCAAGACACAATTCATTGAAAATGCTCATGTTTTGAACATTCAAAAATTCTATAAAGTACTCTATTTTTATAGGAATACATAACACATATCACATATTAAAGCCATTTGATTTTTGTGACTAGCATCAGGAGAACAATCAAGTATCACTGAATAATACTTTGCTTTCTTAACCTTTTCGATCATGACATTTTGGACTTTCAACTCGTTTTGAATTTTATGCTGAGGTAACAATGATGGATTTTTTTTCCTCTAATAGAGTTGAAGATGTTTTGTAATATAGGATCAAGTTCCGCAATGATCTCAATCAAGCCCAGGAAATTACCTTTCGAACCATCCGCCAAATTTTCATTTTTCCACCGACTGTCAAAACATTTTTTGCCAAACATTGTACCAGTGCTACAATTCTTGTCAAAGCTTCTCTCCAATGGTGTGTTTAATTTTTAATCTGTTCCTTCAATTCTTTGTCAGTTGTTTCATTTTCCCCATGGATCTCAAAATTAGCAAGATATTCATGACTTTTTTCGTGTTCTCTAAGCTTCTCATTTAGATGTTTCCAAACTTCCGGCCCCTATTTTGCTAATGGACGTCGTGAGCATAACGTTTTGAAAAACTTATAAGATAGGCACAATATTTTATCTTATTCTTTGGAATAAAGTAGCAATTTTCTTTCATGGCTTGTGAACTCTATTATAATGCTCGCGGAAAAATGCCTATCAAATTTTCTACGAGGGTATCCAAACTTAACCTCTCTAATTGGACCCTTTTCAACGAGTAAATCTCTCATTTTTGTATTAAGGCCACCCCAAACTTGGATCAAATATATTCGGGGAGTACTCTTCATGTTCATTTTCCTCTATCAATATTTTGAGATGGTTTTTCATTTATGTCGCTAAAGCTTCACGTAGTCGAGGGCGAGAAGAAATATCCTTGGAAATTGAGTGAAACATGCCACACGAACTAGTGCGAGGTTTAAATAATTTGAGATGCTCCTTCATGAATATTAATGGAGTGAATTTTGTTGATGGGGCAAAAGAAGCTAAGAGTCGTGAAAGCAAAGTCACAATGATTTCACCGTCGATACCCCTATCATTATTATGTGTTACTTGCAATTATTACATATATGATTCTTTGAAGAATGCCATTTGCAGATGTTATTGCAGAGACTGCAGAGGGTAAGCCAAGTTTGTGATGAGGCAGATGCAAATTAAAGACCTCAAGTTCACAAAATCATATGGAGTATAGATCATTCCAAGGCTCAACTCCATTTCTTGCGTTTTTACCAGCCTTGGCTCTTTAAAGATTTTTATATATGACTTGCTTTCATTGTGTGGCGAATTTTTATTGACAAGCTTAATTTTCTTTTCTTTTCTTTTATTTATCTAACCGGAATCCTATGAACGTCGTATTGAACATCGTGAGGAAATAGCAAAAACAAATATTGAACATATGCCGTTTTGTTTGTTACATATTTTCGGCGATAGTTAGTAACCTTGATCAAACTAGTTTTTGAGAATTATATCTCCCAAATTTTCGATACACTTTGAAGGAAGATTAGTTTCGAAAAAGTGTTCGACGGTCGTTTTTCAAATTTTTCCTAAATTTTCTCGAACAAGGGTGTGTCACTGGTGTTATATGTCATGTGTTTTTCTCGATTGTAGTATGGTGATGCTTCTTCCAACATCGTTTCTTCCTCTCTGTCGTGGATAGAGCCACGTGAGTCGAAACCCCTCAAATCGAAATTATATATATATATATATATATATATAATTTCGATTTGAGGGGTTTCGACTCACGTGGCTCTATCCACGACAGAGAGGAAGAAACGATGTTGGAAGAAGCATCACCATACTACAATCGAGAAAAACACATGACATATAACACCAGTGACACACCCTTGTTCGAGAAAATTTAGGAAAAATTTGAAAAACGACCGTCGAACACTTTTTCGAAACTAATCTTCCTTCAAAGTGTATCGAAAATTTGGGAGATATAATTCTCAAAAACTAGTTTGATCAAGGTTACTAACTATCGCCGAAAATATGTAACAAACAAAACGGCATATGTTCAATATTTGTTTTTGCTATTTCCTCACGATGTTCAATACGACGTTCATAGGATTCCGGTTAGATAAATAAAAGAAAAGAAAAGAAAATTAAGCTTGTCAATAAAAATTCGCCACACAATGAAAGCAAGTCATATATAAAAATCTTTAAAGAGCCAAGGCTGGTAAAAACGCAAGAAATGGAGTTGAGCCTTGGAATGATCTATACTCCATATGATTTTGTGAACTTGAGGTCTTTAATTTGCATCTGCCTCATCACAAACTTGGCTTACCCTCTGCAGTCTCTGCAATAACATCTGCAAATGGCATTCTTCAAAGAATCATATAACATATAAGACGAAAAAATAAGCTTAAGGCACTTGGAGTTGCATCTTTGTATCATGCCAACTAGATGTTTACAGTAAATGTCATGATCCAGTTGAAGTGATGGAGCATGAATAAGACCAACTACACCAGAAAAATTCATGTCATGAGTTCAAAAGGTTAGAATACCGAAAAAGGTTTATACTGACTAATTTATCAGGATTACAAGTTGGGGTAACATAAAGGTCCGCAATCAAGACCAGTTAATATTGATACACCCGATCCTGAGGAAACTAGACATTATATAATAAGCATATTGCTAGTAACCATGTCACGTACGTCGTCAATTTACTACATAAGTATTACAAATGTTACTAGAACAGTCATATTCGTGGTCTTGTCGCTTCATAGTAGGTGAGTTGTAATCCAACATAAGACAAGGTTTTACAAGTATTGCTCAAAACAAGTACAGTTTATATATAAATGGATGGAGCAAGTACCTTTATTCAATTATTTTTCTTCCCCTTCCATTGGTAGGGGGTGTGGTTAAGAATAAGTAGAGGTTGGCAAAGGAAACCGTCCCTCTATCTCAAATGGAAGTTGTTCCAACTTTAACCGCTAAGTGTATTTCAGAAATAACATTAATAGAAACAAGCATATCAACTAATAGAGAAGTTACTAGCACTCACATCGGTAAAACTTGGAGGCAAAATCCTCTTAGGAGTCTGCGGGTGGCAGGGATTGCTCCTGCGGCCACATATGCTGAGCCATATAAGCATGAGGATTTTGATCATATAGGGATGGATCTACAGGCTGCCCCACAATCATCCCTGGAGTACCAACCGCTGGGGCTGATGGCGGGGGCGGCATATAATAATAAGGAAGCCCTTCAGCAGGAGCTCCGACAGGAACAGTTCCTGCAGACATCGTCGCAACAGCCTCATCTGTCAGGTCCTCCCTTGGTACGATATCAATCAAGAAATCAAATATGTCAGTCCTCGTGATTGCTGCTGCAATGTCATTTCTCTGCAGTGTTCTCCTTTTGTTCTCTTCGGTGTGGTTCCATGCACGCAAAGTCAACTCTAAGATGAACAGCTCACAGGCACGAGCAAAGACAACAGGTGCTTCAGCTGATATCATTCTAACATCTTCATCTGCTTTCATTATCTTCTTAATTCGGGCCAATGGCAGGCTATGATTTTTAAAATCGGTTATATGATCAAGGTTTTCAAATTGGGTTGCCCAGAAACTTTGGAGCTGCTGTTGCAATTGCTGCTGCTGCTGCTGGTGCAGTTGCTGGTATGCAAGGTGTTGTTGACCCATCTGAGCTGGAGCGGGAGAAAAGCCGGCAGTTTGAGCAGGCACAGTTGCACCAATCGGCACCTGGGAAGAGGTTATGTTCATTGGGTTTCCTTGATATGAGTTTGCACCAAATGCCATCTGAGCAGAGCTACCCGCCACCCCAGTACCTGGGGAAAGCTCATTTCCTTGATGCTCCATTATAAGCGTATGTTTTGGGTAAACTGTAGGCTTGTGATTCCCTGTACGACAAACAACACATTACAAGGAATTTAATACAAGTATATGATGAAATCACGAATTTAGATAATTTACACACATACGTACGTATACACATGCATACAGACAAGTCCGCACACACATGTATGATGTATAAATATGTTAATATATTCAGATTTGCATGCTCAACTGCAAATATAGGAACAGAATAAAGGAAATTTCACGACTAGTTCTTTATTAAAGCTGGTTTTTTTTTTTTTGGAAAATTCACACATATGAAAGTCTGAGAAAATGATACCAGATGTTTACTATCATATACGCAAACCTATATAAAATGCAGCATTCCGTAAAAACTCTATAATGTTTTTGTACTTTGTCAAATGCTCTAAATCTTGAGATAATTACCTCCTTATATCCAAAAAAACAAGGAAAATCTGAAACAAAGAGACCCGATGTTAGAAATCTAAATCACAATTTGAATCTTGAGCATGAACTTTGACAGGTTATGGAAAAGTCATTGGAAATTTTTCGCAGGTATGAAAACAATTCTTCTCAAAGTTTCTGTCTCGCAGTTCGTTAATTTCTCAGAGGTACTTCAAAGCCGAAAGTTACGTAAAATATTCTCATACTTAATTTAGTGAAAAGGAACTCGTCAATCATCACAAAATGCACATGTGTCAACAGCGTACACTAATCGTGTCCACCAGACAGCAATGGTAATTGATATACCAGCTGACTCACGCTCGATCGCTCGGTTGAAGCAGTAAATGCTACCTATACCTTCTCATCAACCTTTGATATAAAATTTGTCCCATTACAGGTCATCAATTAATATATATACATGATCACTACACATTTTGCCATTACGGTTTCCTCATCAACTAGGTAAGAATGAAGCAAAAGAGAAAAGTGGTGATTCCAAAACAAAACGGAGGAAATCTCTTCCTTGACAAGTACAGAAAAGTACATTAACAGGAAGATGAAATTCTGTCATAAGGTAATCTATGATCATAAACGACAAAACTAAATAAGAACTCTATCCCCACATGATAATGATAGTAAAAAGGTCTAATCCTTTAAAAAGAAAATAACAGATTGTGAATCAAGAAACGCACGTGTCAATGGCTCAGAAGATTTTTTCAACGACCTAACGGCCAGACCAATTAAATCTACGATTATGAGATTAATTGCTTTTCCATGTTGAACATAAACAGCCATGAGGTAAAACAGATCATCAAGTATTTTAATGGTATCATCATTTTGTCGCCTCCCAATCAATTTCAACCCTATACTTCCAATCACTTATATCATCATTTTATGAAAGCCGCTATAACTTGCAAATGTTGCTAATAAATGCTTCAAATCAATTCAAACTAAAACACACATGTGAGTATATTGAGTACCAACTCAGATCAACCATCAGCCACGCCCCACACTATGGTGTTCTTTGTACATAAGCTCTCCATGTTTCTGTTCCAATCTCATGTCAAACAACGAATTAACACATAAAATATTCACACCAAACAATTCAGCCAACTTCAACCAATTCAACTATATCTCATTTGCAAACGTATGCAAATTCTATTTTTAAATTCAACTGCAAGAAAAAACATAAAAAAATGACGTCTCCCAGAAAGGGAAACTTAGTTCCGCATAACGTAGCATAAAATGAAATCAAAACAAAAATTGACTCATTTCTTTTTTTTTTCCTTTAGACAAACAAAAGATTATCCAAAAAAACCATAAACACATAAATCAGTCACAAAACAATAAACACAGCCACGGAAACACGTAAACTTGGAGATCAATGCGGAACAATGAACTCCAATCTGAAACATTCCAAAGATCCAAAGAATCTTACAAAAAATCACAGGATTAATTCTTGCAAATGAGCTGAGCAAATAATAAGCGAAATCAACGTTTGGAAAAATATAAAAGACAGGGTTTCTACCAGAGATGCAGCAGCTCCAACTGCTGGCCGAATTTGAATTAGAAGCAATAATGAAAATAGGGTTTAGGGAATCTAAAAGTAGGATTGTAGTGGTCACTTTATTCAAGAACTTTCAGTTTAAGAGTGGCTGTATGAATTTATTTCATCCAGTTTTTTCGCCACATTATTAACATTATTATTATTACTGATTATTAATTAATCTTATGATGTGAGATATAGATAATTATTGAAAACTACATGTGGATAATAATCAATACTTATTAATTTTGATTATCATAAAAACACATAACAATCTCATGGTTAATTTTGTTAAACATATCTCTAACATAAACTCATGCCATTATTATTTTTTATGTCAAAACTATTACTTTTTATATTAAGATTTTATCTCATATTCCACTGAAGTATTATTTATCTCGCAACAATCAAATCATTATATATTTATTCCACATAAATCAATTTTTTAATTATTTATCACATATCAATCAAATTATTAATATAAAATTACAATATTATTCACCATCATCTTCTTTTATTATATATTTATTAATTTTTACAAAAATTAAAATATATATAATATTTTATCCTAAATTTAATCCATCGATCAAACATATTACTTGGTCGATCCAGTGAGACAAACAATGGCTAAAAATATTGAGTTATAATCATTCCTATCATATCTATCCAGTTATAAAATGAGTTATATCATATCCTATCAAACTTTCTCAAACACACAATTAATCATTTCCTATCATATCCATACAGTAAGACAAATAGTGCCTAAAAGTATAAAATTAAATAAAATATTATTTGGTCGAATTATCCTTTAAATTGACTCGATCTATTAAAATCCGTAATTTTTTATAGTAAAATGCACGGATCTTTTTTTATTTCATAGATGTTATGATTGAAACACAACATATTAGAGTTTAGAGGGGGCGAATAAAATCTTATAAAAAATTTTAAGCCATGGAGTTGCAATCACTACGATTCATGAAAACTTGAGCACCAAGGATTATATCAAGTTTTGTTTTCATACCAAGCGGGAAATACTCGACATAATACTCTAAAACTGATTTATATCATTTGCAAAATATTTGAAAGAAATGCAAGTGATGTTGGCAAATCAGTCTGGTTGAAGTATTTTATCAAACACCTAAAATGCTTCAACTTACATATGAAAGTTATGAATGAATCTTGAAGCTTATATAGACGAAACAGCTTAGAGTTGGTTTCGGCTCAGAGCCGAAGAAGATTTCAGCTCAGGAAAAGATTTTAGATCACAGATTCAGATATTAACAGCTATTGGTTCCAAAGAATTCAACGATCAAGATTGAAGCGTATAAAGCCTGTAAGACAAATTGGATTAAAGTTATTCAAGATCAGAACTATTTAGAGTATATCGTACAGAACGCAGAGTTTGTTCAGGCGATGTTTACCTATTCTGGTATAAAGTTTACTAAGCTCTGACAACAGCCGACAAACCTCTACACAGCATTAATGGCGCAATTAATACTCGGTACAATGAAGATTTTCAAATATGGTTTGTGTCTACTGGCTCATTTAATAACCGTTGAAGATGGATGCATATAAATAGCTGAAGTGGTTCAAGTAGAAAAGCTCTTTGGGAAATTCACGACTTTAAAAAGCTCTCGACTACTTTTCCTTCTTCGTCTTCTTACGACTCAATCCCAGCTCTCAATCTCGAAGAACAATCCTTAAAACTTTTCAGTTCTTAACCTTTGAGATTTCCCTCTGGTTTACGTTTGAAAACGAGTCTTATTGTATAAAAAATCAGAAGTTTTACAAACTCTGTTTGTGTTGTATTCGTTGATATATTCAGATCAGAGTCTGTAAAGAACTTGCTATTTCTAGAAGTTCTAAAATACGTTTAGTTGTAATCAGCAGAGGAGTCTGCGTTGTATTTGGTTGCTAGGAGTTCACTTTAAGCGAGGCTTAAGTGAGTGGGTGTTTGCATAAGCTGTAACCATCAAAGTCTTCTAGCGGAACCTTCCTAAAAAGGAAGAAGGGGAGACGTAGGATTTTAAGATCTAAACTTCCAGAAACAAACTATTGACTCTCTCTATTTATTTTATTGCATTGTTATTTTATTACTGTTCACTGTTTAATTGGTTTATTTCCGCACTTTACTGTTAATCGAGAAAACAGATTAGAACTGAGATCCTCTAATCTGGTCATTCAGCTTTGAGTTAAGCACAGGCTTGTAAAATCGTTTTTAAAAGAATTTGAAATAAAAAAAATCATAGGATTTCATTCAACCCCCCCTTCTGAACTCCTGGGCTTATTTTGTATCTATTTTTGATCATATTTATCCTATCATCTTTCCTTGTAGTCTTTGGACTGAGACGTTAAACAAGTCTTGTAGTCTTTCTCCCTGAGACGTTAAAGAAGTGTGGGTTGTTAGTCACACAGCTTGCGGGCTGATGTGCATAGGTGGCTAGGAATTCTTGCAGCTTGCGGGCTGTCGGATGAGGTTGATGCAGAGGCTGCTGTAACCAAATATTCTAGTGGATCCTTTCCGTGCGGAAGAACGGGAGACGTAGGAGATTCAGCTCCGAAATTCCATAAACAAATTGCAGCGTATTCCTTTACAGTTTTCTGCATTTAACATTCACGCATTGCATACATTGAAACTGCTTTTGAAACTGTTAAAATAGCTTTCGATTTTCAGAGAGTAGATTAAGTTGTTCTGCATGATTTTACATCTTTACTTGATCTACTTCTCGATGCACAAACATTTTAAGAACACTGAGCTATTGCAGCTCAAGGATTTAACTGACCAGATTGTTAGAGTAGATGCCCAACTAGCCAACTTGTGGCGTGTGGGTTTTATAGACTCTTGTATATGATAATCTTTATATATGATATTCGTATTTCTTTATGACATTCTTTATTTTCATTATGTTATATAATGTTAACAATTGTGTTGGATAAAGACCTAGAATGCACCATAGTGTATGTTAGATGTGATAGTGGATATGATGGCTATCATGAAACACATCTAATAGTCACTGTGCATTCTGAATACGTTCCTAGTCGATTGGGCTGTCAAAATGAGGATAAGGCCGCCCGAGCTTGAGACTAGCATCTGCGATGTGAAGTACCATATTTCATTGGTAGGGAACATTATGATGTTCTGAGCATGCAGATGGATAGTGACCTTGTGATCTATCGAACTACCCTCGTTCGGACTTTCCAAGTGGTTACCATTTGTCGAGTGGATAAGTCCGAGGTCTTGGTTGTACTGATTAGTCCTCACTACTCGAAACGTCATTGAGACTCTACATGATAGGCGCCTCACTTTGACCCGTTTGCCGTCTCACTTGGGATCATTAGGCGACGGGATTGGGTGAGGTCCCGATGCATGTAGGAGTCGATGCTTCGTTGTCGAGGATTCACCGCTCGCTTTCATGCGTGGATATCCTATACTATCTGAGGGGATAATAGTGTATAAAACTCTGGCCAGAGTACTGGATGTGTTTTAGGTAAATGGGTTTACCTAGTTACACTCGCGATGTCACTATTCGATCTCCAAGATGCATGCATAGCTATCGGATCTCTAGCGACTCTCGATTTACCAATGGTCGTTGATCTGATCGGGATATATGTGTTGAAAGGACCGTATTGTACGCTAACCACGACCAACTGGTTCTTGCAGGCACTATCAGTGATACCTAGGGGATCATGGCGCGATGTTGCTAGGCGCTTTATCATGATCCGATGGCAAGTCCGAAATTGTGATTTCGGAGCCACAATGGTTGTGGGCCCACGGCTAGCTGTATCCCTGAACCATTGAGGGTCACAAAAGTACTGGATTCATGATTCCCGCACGGAAATGAGCTCAATGTGTTGAGCATATGAGGAGTACTTTAGGGAGTGCGACTTCCTAAAAGTCAACAGGGGTCAAATTGCGATTTCCCAAAGGTGGTCTGAAAAATTGTTTTCGCATCATAATAGTCTTTTGGAAACTGAGTCGATCGGTCCGATCTGATCATCGATCGGAGTTATGATAAAGCCATGGTGATGCGGTTGAACCGAATGTTCATATATTGGACTGGGCCCGCCCCAGGTCCATTGGGCCGGCTCAAGCTCATCACTTATTTAATTAGACCTAGGGCTACCATGAGACATAAACAAGATACAACCTAGCTCTCATAGCCGCCCACCCTCTCCCACACGCCTCACGCCGCCGCCGACCGCCCATCGCCGCCGCCCGCCGGCCGTCGCCGTCGTCGCCCGGTTTTTTGCGTGATCGGACTTGTTTCGATCACCGCGACGAGGAGAATCCATTCGTGCTAAAATCCATCAGATCTTCTAGTGCAGATTGACGGAGGAAGATTGTTTCCGGTCGTGGACCTGATTGACGATCTACCACCGCCTACCGTTTGAAGTGCCGGTTTCCTCGTGAAACTGGTCGAAGCCAGGCGCCTAGACGCCAGCAATGTAGAAATTCGATAAACGCCCTATGAATGTTTATTGATTGTTTTTAATGTATTGAACGTTTCTCGGTGCAACTTTTAACTTCCGCTGTGCCCCCGGGAAACGGGATCCGTATCCGCCATTGTCGTCAACAGTGGCATCAGAGCCGAGGCTCGGATCCTTCAATACATGTTTGTGCCTTATTGCATCAGATTTCGATTTTTCAAAAATCAAAAGAAAAAAAAAAATTTTTTTGGTCGCCGGTACTGTAGCAGCCGCACGGGGGTCTGTAGCGGCCGCACGGGGGTACTGTAGCGGCCGCACGCAGGCACTGTAGCGGCCGAACGCAGGTACTGTAGCGGCCGAACGCAGCGACTGTAGTGGCCGAACGCATGGACTGTAGCGGCCGAACGCAGGTACTGTAGCGACCGAACGCAGGTACTGTAGCGGCCACATGCCAGCGTACCCAAGGCGGAGTTCCGACGCTGTTTTTCGACTCCTTGAATTTTCGGGCCTATCCCGGACGGCCCGAGGGGTGTTTGGGCCAATATTCGATATTGGGCCGATTTGGTCGATTTTGAAATTTTTGAGATTTTGGGCCTAAAATTGTTTTAAGCCCAATATAATGCAATTAAAATTGCAAAATATGATTTTAGTTATGAAATATGATTTTATAATTAAAATATGATTTTGTTGATTAAAATATGATTTTATCGACAAAATGCGATTTTATTATAAAATGTGATTTTGAATTAAAATATGATTTTGT
>KV019147.1:20568-34691 GCA_001598015.1 Dorcoceras hygrometricum | reverse complement strand
ATATTGAATGGCATTCATGCATACATCTTGAGCCTGAATTGATAGATTGATTTGATTACCTGATTGGGTGCCACGTTGCGACTGGCCGGCTGTTAAGTCGTGCCCGAAAAGTCCAATTCTATCGTCGGAGTGGTGACTACCGGATTCGAGTGTCTACCACCGAGCTGTGATGGGCTGACGGGCCCCGATGATCACGGACCAATGATTTCCACCGGCTGATTGGCTGTGCGTGGTATAGAGGCTTGATTTGAGTTGCCAGTTGATAGACTGGTCTAGCTATCCGATTTCTTGATAGCCCTCATGCATTCATAGCATTGATTTATAGCATGTTGCATGTTTATCTGCTTTCATAGCTCTTCGTACTGAGGCTTGACCTCGTATTTGTTTTCCTACGTTTGTTGTTTGGGTCTGCGTTGCCCATTTGCAGGAGTTTCAGGTAACCTAGCTGGGCAGAGTGGAAGTTCAGCTGGTCGATCCCCGCATCCCTGAGTCCCAGTCTATTTATGATATGTATTGAACCGGGGGATGCCCCGTGTTATCATGTATTTGGGGATCTGTCTTTTGGATTGATATTATGTGGTTACTTGTTGTATGAGTTTGAGTTAACTCATATTTTGAGTATTGAATATTTTGAATATATGATTTGAAGTTCAGGCCCATAGAGCCCTGATTTTAGCTTCCGTTTTTATGCGCTTATTATGTGTTAATCGTTAGTAATTAGCACGGGGCCTGACAATATGTTAGTGTTCATAGTCTCTGCAGCATATACATAGCCTTTGTGCAATTTTATCCTTTGGGAAACACAAGTTCCTAGCCGTTGAAAAGGATTCTGTAAAGTTCTGACATAGTTTTGCCTTGTGTCCTTTATCATTTGATACATTTGCAGGCTTTGTTGACTTTGAGCTCTCTTCATGAATGCGCTGCAGCCTTAGACTTTGAACTTTGTCTCGATCAAAAAAATTAGTTTATCTTCTAATATTCTGAATAACTCTTGTTCAAACTAATTCGCCTCAGCTGATCTTCCTCTGCTGATCTGTACTCCGAGCTGGTCTCCCAGCTGGTCTGCTCTTGTACACATCTTCTTTAAGTTGATCTGAATCTGCGCTTCAAATGATCTGAGAACTACACCAATATTAGGCTTGAGCTGATTTGATTTCGTCTGTGCTGATCTTCGCTCTCTACTGGACCAGCTTGGCTGTCCTTTGCTTGATCAGCTTGCATCCTCTGCTGGACCAGCTTGGAACCTCCTTACTGTTCCAACTTGGATGTCCTTTGCTTGTCCAGCTTGGGCGTCCTCTTACTGTTCCAGCTTTGAACATCTTCTCAATCTGCATTCAGTTGATTGCTACCAGCTCGCAGCTTGTCTCTTCCAGCCCGCTTCTGTTATGCTACGGGGCTCTTCTTCAGCTCGCGTCTGATCATAGCCATATTAGACTTATGGAGAATGATCGAGTACATCTTGCATACTTGGATTCCTAGAAGTATGTTGCCACTTCTTCTTCTATAGAAACACAAGTCTTCGTTATTGCATCAATCTCTTCTAAAATGAACCAGCTTGCGCCTCTGAGCCAGCTTCCGACTAAACCGAACCCGCTTGCATCTAAATCAAACCAGCTCCTGACAGAGCTGATTCAGCTATGGTCTGTGCACTTAATAAAAGCGTTAGAAACTTACGAACAGGTTTTGTGTTCATCGAAATCCAGACGTGATCTGTTTTACAGATCCAACAATCTCCTCGTTTTTTATTAATGCAAAACCTGGAAAACAATAGCACGAATAACAGTTTTGAAATAATTATCCCCCTTTTTGTGGGAATAAAAAAAGGTTTTGAAATCATGTCTCTCCCTTAATATTAAAAACAAAACTCCCCTTAACACAACGAGGTTTTCAGTTTTCGAAAACAAAACATTTTTGAAGGGATGACAGTTTGTAGAAAACAGCATGCATGATATGAATTTTAAAAACAGATTCTATGCTACTAAAAAGAATCTCATTTTTTCAGATTGCAGGAGTAATTAAAGAATCAATATACAGAATCTCTTCCATTGTTCTCTAATTCGGCCCCCAAAACTAGAAATCTTTGCGTCCACACAGATCTTGCGCAATCTGTGTCAGCTCGTTAGAGAGATATTGCTGCACTTTTCACTCCTGGAAAATTGCTCTGTAATTCAATAAAAATTACTCCCCATACCTTTATAAAATGAGTTTTGAAAACCTTTAAAACAATTTTGTAGCACAAAGAGATTTTCTGCATAAAAATCAGATCTGGAGAAAACTATCAGAGCTGAAAACATTTTAAACCGTTAAAATTTTCAATTTCAAAATGCTCTTTCAATAACAACCTGCTCTGATACCAATTGATGAAAACGAATACAGGCACCGTGCATCGATTCTTGGTTCCTGGAAGAATGTTGTCACTTCTTCTTCTATAGAAACACAAGCCTTACTGATTGCATCCATCTCTACTAAACTAAACCAGCTTGCGCCTCTGAGCCAGCATGCGCCTAAACCAAACCAGCTTTCATCTAATCGAACCAGCTCATGATAGAGCCGATTCAGCTATGGCCTGCGCACTTAATAAAAGCTATAGAAACTTACTAACAGGTTTTGTGTTCATCGAAATCCAGATGTGATCTGTTTTACAGATCCAACAGACCATATACCAATTTGGTGTTTTTCACCAATTTTAGTATTGAAATTCTTCTCCAACGGTGGCTTCAAATCCTATGCTATTTCTTCAATTTAGTGCTACCCTTCAATTTGTATGTCATTTTTGGCGCAGAGAAAAGCTATGTGTCAAATCTATTTCTTTTTTTACATAATAATTTAAAAAATATATTGTTGGATCTGTTTATACAGATTAGAATCTAAGTTTTGATTGACACAAAATCTGTTAATATCTTACAAACGGTTTATATGACTTGTGCAATGCACTTGATTAAAGAAACGGGGAGATGTTCAAGCTCGAACAGTAAGGGGACGCCCAAGCTGGTCGAGCAAAGAACATCTAAGTTGGAACGGTGAGGGGACGCCCAAGCTGGTCCAACATAAGATGATATGCAGGTTTTGCAGGAATCCAGAGCGCAGGAAGCATCAAGCTGGTTCACCAGCTTGACAGAAGAGCAGTGATCAAGCACAGAGATATGAAGTGCAGAACGGCTCAAGCGAATGATCAAGTGCAGCGTACAAGTGAGGTGTTCAAGTGAAGAGCCGTATACAAGTGCGGGACCGATCACAGAACGCACTTGTAACCAGTTCATCATAGGGATCTCAGTCCTTGGGAAGACTGAATCTGAACTAGGTATTATATCCCAAAGAAGATGGGATATATTCACTAGTGCTGGATTGCAGCTCAACCAGTGAAAGAATTTTTTGCTTGCCGATGGTTTGGATGAGGTTTCTGAATGGACCAAGTGAAAAAGAAAGCACACAATGGCTCTTGATGAGAAGAATAGAGCCGAGCTGGTAAACCAGATCAGGGAAGAGAAAACCTGATCAAGGATCCCAGCAGCTGGATGCCTATGATGGGGAAGCAGAAGGCTGCTGTAATGGAAGAAGAAACCAGCTGAGAAACCAGCTCAGAGAAACGACCTGCTGAGTATGATGAACAAGGTGGTTCGGAGCAGCTCAAGAGCAGAAAAGAACAGAACAAGAGAAACTCAAGAGCAGATGACAAGAGAAAATTAGAAGAGTTGCTCAAGAGCGATTTCAAACGAGAGGATAAGAAGAGAGCGTTGAAAAGCTCGATGAAGCAACCAGCTTGACGACAAGACCAGCTCAGTGCAAACCAGAACGGAGATAATCTGGCAAGCTGGTTAAGGACAAACCAGCTCAGATAGCATGACAGATGCTATCAAATTTACGAGCAAAGCGATTTGAATACAAAACCATACGAAGATTTCTTTTCAGTATTCAAATCGATTTGCCGTATTGTCTTCTCAAAGTACAGTTCTCACGTGCTAAAAGCCAAATAGCCTGCACACGCATTTATGGACAAAGGACGCAAAGTACAACAGTGTCGGAAGACTTTCAACGGCTACAACTTTGTGTCCAACGGATTAATCTCCGTGCTAGGCTATAAGTAACAAGAGCAAAATACAAGCAGAGCTATGCGAAAAAAAACGGAGAGAGTATTGTGCAAGTGCAGAACAGAAACAGAAAAATGCACAACACATAGCAGTGCTCATCACAAGCTTGAACACTCTGTGGAAGCTGGTGTGCAAGCTGGTTCAGTGCTTAGGTGTGAGCTAATGCACTGATGGACTTCAAAGAACAATCAAGTCGACAGCACAAGCTCTGGTAAGACATTGGCAAACCAGCTCGGACAGGAGCACTTCCCAGTGTGTGAGATTTTATCTTCGAGAGATTGAGCGTACACTGTAAATCCACACACGATTCACCCATACTTGAGAGTTGAGCGAAACAGAAAAATGAGTGAATCAAATATAAACTCTCGATTATAGTCTTTAGACAGAGACGTTAAACAAGTCTACGTTTTCTTTCACACTGAGACGTTAAAGAAGTGATGTTAGACACACAGCTTGCGGAAACAAGTCTACGTTATCTTTCACACTGAGATGTCAAAGAAGTGATGTTAGACACACAGCTTTCGGGCTTAGTGTGCAGTGGTGGTTGCTAGGAGTTCTTGCGGCTGCTGGTCATAGGAGTGGGTTGCAGCGAGGGTCGCTATAATCAAAGCCTTCTAGTGGATACTTCCCGATTGCGGAAGAAGGGGAGACGTAGGAGATTCAACTCCGAACTTCCATAGACAAATTGCATCGTATTTCTTTACTGCTTACTGCATTTACATTCACGCATTATATATTTGTTTACTACGCTTAAAACTGTTTAAAGGCTTTCGAACATTGGAGTTCAGTTTGAGTTATTTTTGTATGATTTTAACTCATAACTCAATCTGTATCTCGGTGCATTAACATTCAAGAACACTGAGCTATTGTAGCTCAAGATTTAAGGAACCGGATCGTTTGTGTAAAACCAGCTCATGGACCTGCTGGTAATCTGGACCAGCTCGCAGAGCTGTTGATCCAGCTTGACATCGATCTGGTTTCGCAGTTGCGTGCTGGTTTTCAAGTTGTAAATTTTAAAATGCACGTAACTCACGGGGTTGGTGTTTTGGCTGTGTGAGAGCCTACGTGAGTTGTGGCAGAACTCATGAACACCCCCAAAATTCGATCTCAACAATTAGTATTAGGGCGCTTTTGCGATCTAGTACCCCATGTAACGGGACCAACATATATTATGTAAAATATATCAAAATTCAAAATTATACTAAATTAAATTAATTGATAATCTTTTTAATATTAATAACAATTTAAACTGTTTTTATTTTTGGCTATATATTAATAATGTATTAACTTTTAATAAATTTTAATTTATAATTTAATAATTTTTTATCATTTTTTATTAAATGTATATAACTTAATCATTTGTAAACTTTTTTAATTTAACATATTTACTTAATTAAGAAACAAAATAAATCAATTACATGTTAGAAATGAAAATATATCAATAACACACTCAAATTATAAATAGATAATTCTAACTGAAATACAAAGATAACTGAGATAAAACTCAACATAAATACTAAGATAGTTAATCAGTAATCCCCAAATTAGATCAAGATCCTCCAAAATCACCAAAATAATTTCCAAATGCGTCATGTTCACGTTGATCATGTGCTTAATTTATTTTTTTTCATGATTTTTGCTCGTTCTTTTCGAACTATATCACGAACTTATGGATCGCCAATTGTTGTCAAATTCATGTACAAAATTTTGTTCTCCTCTTGAAGGGTTTTCAATGCTATCTTTTGTTGCCGAGATTCAATTTTCTTTTCTTCAATTTCTAAATTTTTTTTCTCATTTTATAATGCTAGCATTTTAATATCGTAGTTTTGTTGAGTTTAGTGGATCCCAATTGTAGTACATTCAAAAGATCAGGATGTTCTTCTTTCATTGTTGATATTAACTCCAGAATATTGTCATCTCTTTTTTCTTTAATGTGGATTTCCCCAAGAGGTCGCTGAGATGAAGTACCGCCTGCAGCGTCATCACTACTTAAATTAAATTCAAAAGAAGGTAATCCAGTAGATGTTGGAGTATTTGGCATCGGTATTTCTGACTGTGATGAGTCCAAATTTGTTTCATGTTTTTTTGTTTGTGTTTTTGGTGGATTACTGTCGCTCGACAATTGTACTAATCTTTCATCATAGGACACACATGATCAAATTTGAATTCTTTGTGAAATTCAGTATCTTGCATCAACAAGTCCTTCGCTCGGTTCAGCTGCATAAAAATATCCATCTCATATAAGAAATTATACGTGTAAAATGTTAAAAACCTTTGAATAAGAGATACTTACAATGTTTTCTTCATATGCGCCACTCGATCTGATCAGATATGAATTGAGCTGCAATAGATCTGGTTCTTGAAAAGTTGAGCATTAAGACGTATATCAGATCTGGTATAAAAACCAAGGCGGAAAACATCTGATATACTCTCTATGATTTAAAACTGAAAGCTGTTGGTTTTAAAACATGCGATGCACAGAGTAATGAATATATGCTGAAAGTTGTAAATAACTCATCTGGAATTTTGTTTATGAAAGTTTGGAGCTGAATCTCCTACGCTCTCATTGTTCAATTCAAGGAAGAATTCACTGGAAGACTTTTATCTTACAGCATCTGTATAGACCCACATCAGCTGGGACTTACCCACTACCCAGAGCTGAGACTCCTAGACTCTTCTACACAACAACTCCCAAGCTGTGTGAATTTCATCACTAAGAACTTGTTTAACGTCTCTCTTCAAAGCAAAAACACTAAGTTTACATCTTCATATCAAGACAGATTGGATATGTTTTGGGTGTGATTCACTCAACTAATCGTTCAGCTCTCGGCTCTCAAATATGTGAGTGAATCTGTGTGTGGGGAATATATCAATTACAGCGTATAAACTCTCTTATTTCCTCACACACTGATAAGTGCTTCTTCCAAATCTGATGGGTTTCAGCAGTCAACTTTTACGATTAAGCTCCACTGATCTGATCGTCGATTGCTTCACTCCTGATCTGTTTTCTTCCCACGTCGAAGACTCTATTTTTCTTTTCGAGCTCACTCGTATTCTTGTCATTGTTTCTTTCTCTCATACTTCGTCCTCTATCTTTTTCTCTTACATACTCTCGTCTCTCGATCACCACCCTTCATCAGTTCAGCTTTGCATATATATATATATATATATATATATATAGCCTCTGGTCTGATATTACCGTTGACCACAAACTCCTGGCCATTGAAAAGCTTCTATAAAGTTTCTGACTTTGTGACCTTGTTGTCCTTTCATCGTACATAGGTAGGTGATGCTATTTGTTATCTTTGTACTATCTCTGAACTGATGTGGACATATAGAAGCAAATCAGTTTGAACTTCTTTAATTCAGTCTTCGAGAAATGTCGTGTTCAAACTGATTTGTCGTGAACTGACTTGATCTGAGCTATTAGCCTCTGAGATGATTTGCTCTAAACTGTTCTAATCTAAGTCTTTCTTCTTCTTCCTCCCAGCTGATCTCCTCTCACATGACCCCCTTTCAGCTGATCCCTCTCAGATGATCTATAACGAAGCTCCCTCTAAGTTGTTCTTGCTCTAAGCTGCTTCCTTCTTCTCCGTTCTGCTCTGAGCTGTTTCGATACTCTTTGTTCTGCTATAAGTTGTTTCGATCTTGGACTTGTTCTTTTGTTCCAGATTAGACCTTCTGAGATGATCTGGTCGATTCTGCAGTTCTTTCAGCTCAGCTGAACCGCTCCAAGCTATAATCTGAATTGCCCTTCTTAGCTGAAGAACCTAGATGATCTCAATCATAGCGAAGCTCCATTATGTTATGATATCCAGATATTCTCTTATGCACTTCTAAACTAAGATCAGGTCTTATGCTGCCAATAAGCTTTGATCTGTTTACTACTAAGCTCTGAGCTGATCTTCAGATCTTACCTGACACTCAAGTAAATACATCAGAAACATAAGAGAAATTTTTATGTTCATCAAAATCAAGATCTGATCTGTGTAACAGATCCAACAAGAACTGATCTTTAGATTGTCAGATACTAGTAATTGGATTTTGTGATTTTTCTAGATATATATGGCATAAAATTCTGTCTTCTTCAACACTATAAGAAGCAGTTCTTGAATTTGATGTCATTAATTTGCTTGGAGCAAAGAGATTATTGAATTTGTTTTGGCGTGAATACTTGATAAATTCGAGATAGTTTATTTTTATTGGAAAGGTGATAAGATGTTAATATATCCAATGATCAAGATTATATATAAGCTCATCCAACGACCATAGTTTAGATGAGAAAAATCTAATCTGTTGGCTATTGTTTTGATCTAAAAATTCAATCCTACGACCATTATCTAGATTTGATATTTCAATCCAAATGCTATATTTAAGATCTGAAAATCAAAATCCGGTGGTCATTGTTTAGATCGGAAATTCGGATTCGAGCTATCGTTTAGATCTAAAACTCCAATCCAACAACCATTATTTATATCTAACGTTCCAATCCAATGGCTATTGTTTAGATCTGAAAATCTAATCCAATAATCGTTGTTTAGATTTGGAATTCCCATCCAACGATCATTCTAATCTTCAAAGTCATTATATATGTGTTGATAATCATACTTTAAAACACAACATTTTTGAATTCTAACTAACACCAAAATGTATTCTCATCCTCAATTCCATGCATCATCTTCTAGTTCATCTTCATTTTCAGACATTGAAGATGAAACACAGATGGATTGGATGATTGATGTTGAGAATTATGAAAATAAAAGAAAAGCAATATTGAATGTTATAGCTCAATATCAATAGATGATTTTTACCTACATCGTCAAACATGAGCATCGTGAACGAGAAATCGCCTATCGTAATTTGTTCAATGATTATTTTTCTGATAATCCAACATACAAAGAAGCTATGTTTCGAAGAATATTTCTAATGTCTCGAAATCTTTTTCCTTCGGATAGTTGAAGAGGTGAAGAATCATGATGTCTATTTCACACAGCGACATGATAGTGTGGACCACCTTGATCTATCGACTCTTCAAAAGGAAATAGCTGCATTGCATATTCTAGCCTATGCTTTACCTGCGGATGCAACTAATGAATACATCAAAATTGGAGAGTCAACTACAATTTAATGTATGCAACGCTTTTGTCGAGCTATAGTGGAAGTTTTCTCGGAGGAATACTTGAGGTCACCCACTGGCAATGATATTCCAAGATTACTCTATATTGGTAACGACGAGGATTCCGTGGAGTATTGGGAAGTCTTGATGGTATGCATTGGAAGTGAAAAAATTGTCCCACGGCTTGGGTAGGTCAATATGCAGGTCGCAGAGGATCTCCACAATCATTTTAGAAATTGTGGTTGATTATGATATTTGGATATGACATGCATATTTTGGTATGCCGGGATCGAATAATGATATAAATATTTTACACTCGTCGAATCTTTTTTCCAAGCTTGCACAAGGTATTGCTCCTCTAGCTCATTATACAATTGGAGGAAAATAATATGATACAGGATATTACTTAGCTGATGTTATTTATCCAAATGCGCTCCAAAAAAGAAAAATTTTGCAATGAAACAAGAGTCCTGTAGAAAATACTACGTGGAGCGTGCGTTTGGTGTTCTCCAGTCCAGATTGCGATCGTTGCATCCCATCATGTGGTTGGAATAAACATCATTTGTATGATATAATGACATCATGTATTATAATGCATAATATGATTATCGAAGATGAACGTAACCTTAGTGTACCCATTCAAGAAATGAGAGAAGCACCAGCTCTGGATGTAGAAATTGTTGTTGATGAGCATATCAGATTTCAAGAGTTTTTCAGTCGATATAAAAAGATAAAAGACAAAGATGCTCACTATATATTATGAAATGCTTTAATTGATCATCTATGGGAGGAATATAGTTACTCAACTACTTGAAATTAGATTCATTTATGCGGTCCAATTAATTCTTTGTATTCAAGTTATTTATCTATTTTAATTAAGTCACTTTTATTAATTTATTTCAAATGATAATTTCACAGTTATTATAATTTATATTTAGAATAATAATTAATTCTATTGTTAAAATTATTAAAATATAAAATTTTAATATAAGAAATATTAACATATATAAATTAATGGGAATATTCTGAGAATATACATTTTGGCGCAAGATTTGAAATAAATGGATTGGAGATGAATTTTGTATTTGGTGCATAAATTACAACATTTTAGTGCAGAAATTGCAGCAACAAAGAGTCACGGGTTGGAGATGACCTAAGATTGCTGGAGGTTGGCTGGTGAAGGGAAAGTAGTTGGCAGATGAAAATTATGCTACACATTTTGCTTCATGCATGTGAGTCTATATATTGAACCCCCTCTCATTTATTTTATTATACCAAGCTCAACAAATAGACACACACACACACACACATACACACACATATATATAGTGAGATATTCTTGAGTGAATTTTAGAAATTAATTTCTCGTTTATACTTGCGTTGAGATAATGAGGACTTGATTTTTGTCGTATACACTTGTAATGTCTTTCAACAAATATTTAGTACCTTCGTGAACGTAGTCTATTTTTTGGTGAACCACGTAAAATTTTTGCGTTCATGTTGATTATTTTTATTTTGCGCTTTTGACATTTTATTTCCTCATTATTGTCATCGCACCGGTATAATACTACAACAACTTGAATTGCAGACTTTACGGTATCTTTGGGTCTTGGTATAAAACTGCTTAATATTATGAGGTGTTTCTATAGTGGCTCACATCAATGAGTCAACACGATATTTCTCAGCTAACATTGGTTGAAATTAACTTTGATGGTGAAATTCGTGTATTTATTATTTTGGCATCTTTACCAATTATTGAGAGCCAGTGCTGGTAGTGGTTAGTAATTCCGTTGGCAAAAATTATAATTCAAAGATGCAAGAGATCAAATCCTTGCTGAAAACGTTCACATGAAGGATTTGTTGAATGAAAATCATCGAGATTCTAAACCTCAATAATAGAGGATTTGGCAGAAGTGTTGAAAAGAAGTCCAACCGATGGTGCGGTAGATACAATTCAGGAAATGGGAAAGACAAAATGATTTTTGAAAAGAAATTAATGTGTTGGTGTGAGCATTGGAAATTATCAGATGGTAATAAGCGAGTTAATCAGATCGGAGTAGTGATTAACCAAAAGAGATCTTTCAGCTTGGTAAGCTAACGGTAAAGGGAACAACTAGATTCGTGCTGGCCCAAAGATTCATGCTAAGCTGATAGTGCAAGCTGTTCGGGTTTCAGTGCAGATTATCATTGGTTGGAAGCATGCTTTTAATCACTGATAATCAGTAGAGATGTTACAGTTTGAGTTCTGCCGCGAGCTGGTTTTGGGGACACCAGCTTAGAGGTGAACAACTCTGAGATTTTCTGTGTTAGTGCAAGTTGGATTCATCTTAGAGATGTGTTGGATGCTCTGAGATGGTCTGTCTGGAGCGCGAACAAGATTTGTGTCTTCGTGCCTAAGCTGGAACAGCGGAGAGGTATGAGCTGATCTGAACAATATAGACCAGACCGGGTCTGTTTGAGTGATCCAAGCTAGTGTGTTTTGCTTAGAGTTCCTGAGCTGATCAGCTGAGCGCTGTGCTGGATGAAAGCTGCATACTCCCGAGCTGGTTTGACTTTACTGTAGCTCTAAGCTAGGGAGCGTGTATATATATTGACCGTTGACCAACACTTAGTTATTTTAAAAACTATACTTCTCTTTATACTCTCCCGAGTAACCCTACAGATATTATCCAAATGATCATTGTTACTGTTCATGTGAGGATTGAGAAATTCGAATAGTGATTAATCAGTTTTGCTTAGGATTAGTCACAAGATTTTAGGGATTTCGAATTTCAGATTTTTGAGGAATTGGAGTTCAGCAGTTGCATTTGCTAGCGGGAAATGATCCCAGTAGTGTTCCAGCAGTATGGTTTATCGCTGGGAGAAGTAAAGCCAGCGGCGTTTTTATGCGAAGGCTTGCGGGGGCAATTCAGCTGTTGGTAGTTCAGTAGTAGTGTGATCAATTGTGAGCTATTACGTGAGGAAGTCAGCAGTGAGTTGCATGAGCTTTCAGCTGGAGAGGAATTTGTTGGCAGTTGTTGCGCGGGCGTGAGATTGAACGAGATGACGCCACGTGTTGGTCAACCCTGAGGAGTTGACTACTGATGTTCTAGCACTAATCAGTCGTTGCCTTTGCAAGGGACTTGATTCAGTAGAGTGATCAGCTGTTGGTTTGAGTGACCAGCTGCTGGTAGTGAGGCGACGTCGTTTTACCTTTGTTGGCGGGTAACGAAACTACGTCGTTTGGATAAGTTGGAACGACAACGTTTTGGGTGTAACGCTTTGTGTCAGCTGTTGGTTGTGTTGGTCATCAGCTGTTGACAGCGATGGTGACGTGTTCCTCTGCGATGTCGTTTGAGATAGCTAGCGTGATCAGCTATTGGTCGATGGGAGAGAGAGATCTGCTGGCAGTTGAGGAAGTGATGCTACGTCGTTTTGATATTATTATAGATTCAGCTGTTGGAGCGCTGCGATGTCGTTTTGATTAGTTGGTACGACGTCGTTTTGAGGTCGCGCTGTGTAGTGCAACGTTTGATTGAATCGACTGATTCGATTGAAGGGAAATGCTGGCTTCAGTTGTAAGATCTGTACTGTAGCATTACCTGACGACTGGTTTAGGGGAACAACAGCTGTTGTATGGAGATTTATATATGCAAGTGTTGAGAAACACTTAGATTATTTTCCACCCGATATTTCTTATCTTCATCTTCGAAACCCTCGATAGCTACTGTTCACCCGAACATTTCTTCCCTCAATTTCTGTCGATTCCAGCCGTTGTTTTGAACGAGATTAGTGGCGCTGGATTCTTCTTGAGTTGCTCTTTTGATTGCTACGCATTTGAGGCTGTAGTTTGACCTTGGAGAAGATCGCGAAGTAGCAGTGTTGTTCGAATTTCTTCGCCAAGTGAAACCCGAGACTTCTTCAGCTCTCTTTAGCTTTTGGATTTCTGCTTCAAGGAAGTGTCTGCTGTGTTGGGCGTGATCAGCGAGGGGCTGGTTTGCTTAGGCTGAGTTCTGCCGTGGCTTTGAGAAATCTGTTGAGGTAGATTGAAGCTGTGAGGTACGAATTGAGCAGTTCTAACAGCTTTGAGTGTGGAAATGGCTATATTTCGTGTTATGAATTCTGTGTTGAATTGATGGATGAATTATGTGAACAGATTTTACCTGCTTTGGTCATTGATGTTCTGTTTTCAAGTATTGTTATTGTATGAATTTAGAATTGATTATTGAATGGCATTCTTGCATACATCTTGAGCCAGATTGATTGATTGATGTCCCTTTTGAGAGTCACGTTGTGACTGGCCGACAGATGTGTCGTGCCTGAAAAGTCCAACTATATCATCGAAGTGGTGACTGCAGGATTCGAGTGTCTACAACTGAGCTGTGATGGGCTGACGGGCCCTGAAGATTACGGACCGATGATTTCCCCGGTTGATATACTGTGTGGGTGTAGAGGCTCGACTTGAGATGATTTGCCAGTTGATACACTGGTCTTGATTTCCGATTCCTTGATAGCCTCATGTATTTCATGTTAGAGTAGATGCCCAACTAGCCAACTTGTGGCGTGTGGGTTCATAGACTCTTGTATGAAACAGTCTTTATATATGATATTCGCATTCTTTTATATGGCATTCTTTACTTTCATTATGTGTGTAATGATTTACAATTGCGTTGAGTAAAGACCTAGAATGCACTTAAGCATATGTTAGATGTGATAGTGGGTATGACGGCTATCATGAAACACATCTAATAGTCGCTGTGTATTCTGAACATGTTCCTAGTCGATTGGGCCGTCAGAATGAGGATAAGGCCGCCCGAGTTCGAGACTAGTATCTGCGATGCGAAGTACCATGTTTCATTGGTAGGGAACATTGTGATGTTCTGAGCATGAATATAGATAGTGACCTGGTGATCTATCGAACTACCCTCGTTCGGACTTTC
>KV019146.1:229760-255940 GCA_001598015.1 Dorcoceras hygrometricum | reverse complement strand
GGATCCTGTCCAACAGTAGGAATGCTGCAGTCAACTAAAGTCTGGTTGTCTAGTAGATTCTCGATGAAGGACATGGGTGAAGCATCCTATATTCTTGGAATTCAGATCTATCGGGATAGATCGAAAAGGATGCTCGGACTCACCCAAGCAACCTACATCGATACCATACTTAAGCGGTTCTCTATGGAAGAGTCCAAGAGAGGACACCTACCTATGTGCCATGGGGTAACTCTATCTAAGTCTATGTGTCCAAAGACTGATGAGGAGATAGAGAGTATGGCACGTGTGCCATATGCCTCGGCAATAGGTAGCATTATGTATGACATGATCTCAACTAGACCGGATGTCGCATATGCTCTAAGTGTCACGAGCCGCTACCAGGCCAACCCCGGCCAAATGCATTGGAAGGCTGTGAAAGATATTCTTAAGTACTTGTGAAGGACTAAGAATATGTTCATGGTCTATGGGGGTGGTGAACTGAAATTGGAAGGCTACACTGATTCTTGCTTCCAATGTGACGTGGATGATTCGAAGTCAACCTCTGGATTTGTATTCATGCTCAATGGTGGTGCTATCTCTTGGAAGATTTCCAAGCAAGACACCATCGCGGATTCAACCACTGAGGCTGAGTACATCGCAGCATCAGCTGCTACTAAGGAGGCGGTTTGGATAAGGAATTTCGTCCAAGAGTTGGGCGTCATTCCTGATGGAGTTGGTCCAGTCCCAATGTACTGCGACAACACGGGTGCCGTTAAGCAAACAAAGGAGCCTACGTCTCACCAAAGATCCAAACATATACAGAGGAAATACCACATAATCCGGGATATTGTGGCTAGAGGTGACATAGCAGTTGAGAGAGTCACCTCTGCGGACAACATTGCTGATCCACTTATGAAGCCCTTGCCAGGACCGTTGTTTGAAAAACATCGCGAAACAATGGGACTGCGTCTGATGAGTAGTTGGCTATAGGGCAAGTGGGAGATTGTTAGAGTAGATGCCCAACTAGCCAACTTGTGGCGTGTGGGTTTTATTGACTCTTGTGTATAACGATCTTTATATATGACATACGCATTTTTCTTTATGGCATTCTTTATTTTCATTATGATTATAATGTTAACAATTGTGTTGGATAAAGACCTAGAATGCACCATAGTGTATGTTAGATGTGATAGTGGATGTGATGACCATCATGAAACACATCTAATAGTCACTGTGCATTCTGAACACGTTCCTAGTCGATTGGGCCGTCAAAATGAGGATAATGCCGTCGATCGGTCTGATCTGATCGTCGATCGGGATAATGATGAAGCCACGGTGATTTAAATGAACCGAATGTTCATATGGACCTGGGCTTGACCCAAGTCCATTGGGCCGGTTCAAGCCCATTACTCACCTTTATGTATGACTAGTCTAGGGTTGAATTAAACACTAAGTCTCATTCAAAACCCTACATAGGCCGCCCCACCTCCCTTCGGCCGCCGCACGCCGCCCTCTCCCGCCGCCGATCGCCGCCGCTCCGCCGCCTCGTGATCGGACTTGTTTCGATCACCGCGACGAGGAGATTCCGTTCGTGTCGAATTCGTCAGTTCTTCTAGTGCAGGCTGACGAAGGATTCGTGTTTCCGGTCATGGACCTGAGTAGACGATCTACCGCCGCCTACCTTTTGAAGTGCCGGTTTCCTTGTGAAACTGGTCGGAGCCAGGCGTCTAGACGCCAGCAAGGTAACAATCGATAAACATCCTATGTATGGTTTATTGTATTGTTTTGATGTATTGAACGATTCCCGGTGCAAAAAAATTTTAAACTTCCGCTGCGCCCCGGGAAACGGGATCCGGATCCGCCATTGTCGCCAACAGTGAGTTCTTATTTATACTTGGTTCTTCTTTATGCTGGGGAAATGCAGGTTATGCAGGTCGCATACAACTGTTCTCTGTACAACTGTTCTCTGTAACACTTGCTCGTAAGAAATCTTTTCATCAATGTTGTATTGTCCTCATCTAATTAGGGAAGCCGTACTAACTATTGCATCTTTAATTTGATTCTATATAAGTGTGCAAATATTGAGAGTATTTTCACCTTGTTCTTTGGAGAAAAGAGAAGAAGATATATGTGTAACAAATCATCTCAGGTATTTGCAATTGAGTACAGCTAAAATAAATCTTGAATTTTCAGAGACAAGTAATTAGAAACATCTATATTTACACCAGAAGCACCACTTTTTAAAAAAAATCTTGCATAAACCAAACACAATCTTCCTTGAATAAAATTTCCTTTTAATATAAAATTACTCGAGCTAAACCATGTTTTATGATTAATCATGTTGTTGCACTCGCAGGGATGATTGTAATTCTTTGGTATTTGGCTGGTGAGCTCTTGTTTTTCATGTTCTTAATCAATATTTTAATTACGAAACCCACATATTTAAGACTTGGAAAGCAAGCAATTTCAGCTATTTGCACTGGATGAATTTTTCCATGCAGTGTCATACTTTGTATTGAGGGTCCTTTTGGGAATGCCTTTCTTGCTGGGTCTAGTAATCTACAAACTTAGAAGGCGGCATTTGTCCATGTTTCATTTAATAGAAGAATTCTTGCAAAGTCACAACAATCTCATGCCAATCAGATACTCCTACACTGACATAAAGAATATGACGAAAGGATTTCAAGAAAAGTTGGGCCAAGGAGGATACGGTTCCGTTTACATGGGAAAGCTTCGAAGTGGCAATACTGTGGCTGTAAAAGTATTGAGCAAGCCTAGCACAAACGGACAAGATTTCATTAATGAAGTTGCAACCCTGGGAAGGATTCATCACATAAATGTTATTCAACTCGTTGGATATTGCGCGGATAGATCTAAGTGTGCTCTTGTATATGATATCATGCCTAATGGTTCACTAGAGAAATATATCTAAAGCGAAAAAACAGGAAGTAGTTCATTAAGTTGGGATAGAAAGCATGAGATTGCGGTTGGAGTTGCACGAGGGATCGAGTATTTGCACCGGGGCTGTAATATCCAGATCCGGCATTTTGACATCAAGCCTCATAACATACTTTTGGATTATAATTTCAATCCGAAAATCTCTGATTTTGGCCTTGCAAAATATTACTCCACAGAAAAAAATATCGTAACACTAACTGCTGCTCGGGGGACTATAGGCTATGTGGCTCCTGAACTGATCAACAGAAGCATTGGTGGGGTCTCTTATAAGGCTGATGTATATAGCTTTGGGATGTTGCTGTTTGATCTGGTTGGCCTGAAAAGGAACTTGGCAGCAAACGATGAAAATTCCAGTCAGTATTTTCCACAATGGATTTATGATCGCTTAAACAAATGTGAAGACTGTGAAATTGCGGAAACTGATAGTTTTGATGATGGCAGTATGGGAAGGATCAAGAGGAGGATGACTATAGTCGCGTTGTGGTGCATACAGATGAGCCCAAGTGATCGACCCTCGATGAGTAAAGTATTGGAAATGCTTGAAACTGATGTTGAATCATTGCAAATCCCACCCCAGCCTTCGGAATCTGGTGAGCAGTTGGCACAATTTGTGGAACAAACATGGGAAACATATTCAACATCTGATTACTCAGCCTTGCTGTGCGATGGTTCAACTCTGAACCAAGATTTATAAAGTGACAGCAACTGATATATGTTAAGCTATATGGGAATGTTGATGACCCTATCCAAATCTCTCGAATCCAACGTTACAGATAAATAGTAATCGACATGGTGGTACAGACGATGAAATGCAAATAATTCTTGCTATGAGATAAATTCAAGTTGGGGTGGATTTAATTGTTGAATTTGCACCATTTTTTTCTAGTGAAACAAGATTGTTAATTGTTAGTGAAGGTGAATAGCTGCTACATTGTGGTTTGAAGTTGTGGGTCAAATGTCGACTAAACACCCCGAACACCACATTGTCGAATACTGAGTGTGAAATTTTCAGTCCATGAGAATATAATTTGATTCAATACTATTTGTCTTGCAAATCTATAATATATGTTCACCCTATTTCAGATTCTCCCATACAACCATTCATCACTTTCAGTAATAATTCAACTATTGTGCGATATAGCACCAGTCCAACATAATGTGCTTTGAAATTTGAAGATACAATGCAGTACTGTAAATTGAAATAGTCATCATATTTTTGCATCACATGGCGCTTACAATAGATTAAATGTGCTCAACCAGAAATCCAAAATTAAAAAACACATATCCAGAGTTCAATTCATCTGTTTAATAACACATGAAACAAAATCAAACCAACCTTATAATATATTACAATTGTATATGCAATACGAAACTTAATCAACTTCATCAATCTTTGGACCGCTGCCACCAGAATACATATTGGCAATTATGGGGTCGCAGATGTTTCTAGCTCTTTCATTTTATTCTTAAACTGATCTTCACTGCCCTCTTGGTTGTTTTCCAACCAGTCGTTAGCGAGCTCGGTGGCATTTTCAAACTTTCTCTTGTCTGAAAATGTCAAGTTGAAAGCAAAACTGTTGTCATTTTTAATTTTGTTTCTCATACTGTAGACATACTTCTCCAGAGCATTCTTGGCCTCAACTCTCCTTTTATGATTCTCATCCTCGGCCTTAAAGAACTCAGCTTCTCGCAGCATTCTCTCGATCTCTTCGGTAGATAGCCTGCCTTTGTTATTGATGATTGTGATGTTGTTTTTATTTCCAGTTGTTTGCTCTATGGCAGAGACATTCAGAATCCCATTAGCGTCGACATCAAAGCAGATGGTTATTTTAGGGATGCCTCTTGGAGCTGGTGGAATGCCAGTGAGTTCGAATTTGCCCAACAAATTGTTATCCATCGTTCTCGCCCTTTCTCCCTCGAACACTTGTATCAGTGCGACGCTTTGGTTGTCAGCACATGTCATGAATTGGTCCTCCTTCTTGGCAGGAATAGCAGTGTTTCTTGGTATTATCACACTCATTTCACCTCCTTCGACCTGCACGCCAAGCGACAAAGGTGTGACCTCACACAACAGTATACCTTGAACCTCAGCATTGCCCTGGCCAGCTAATAATGCTGCTTGAATAGCTGCACCAGAAGCGACAGCCTCGTCAGGATGGATCGATGCTCTTGCACAATTCCTTACCCTCAAAAAATTCTTGCAGCATTTGTTGGACCTTTGGAATTCTAGTGGATCCGCCGACGAGCACCACATCATGGATACTAATCTTGTCCATGTTGGCATCATTCAAACACTCCTCAACATGTTCAATGCATTTCTTGAACAAATCCATGTTAAGTTCCTCAAATTTCGCACGAGTTATCTTGTAGTCGAAATCAATTCCATCATACAAACAATCGATTCCGATGTTTGTTTCGGTTGCAGACGACAGATTCCTCTTGGCCCTCTCGCAAGATGTCCTCGACCTTCTTAATGCTCGGGGATTGTCGCCTATATGTTTTTCGCCAGGAGGAGTTTCAGCTCGCACTCTTCAGGAACCAAAACAAGATAAATTTGTTCGCCGATAGGGTAACTGAAGCTTATTATTTCAATAACGAGTAGAAAGAAAACAAAAATTATTTCACTTTCTCCATTTTAAGTTGATGCACGATGCCTTACCTGTGTCCTGTCAAACCTAAATACAACAAGGACTTGCGCGAGCTCTCGTGTCAACATGTGTGTATATATAGGAATATAACTCTTTCTATAGGCTGAGAGTATCATATCACATACGTAGATTACATTACTCATTCAATAGGTCGAGAGCATCATATCCCATACATATATCATACCGTGGTTATATCACATAATAGCTAAGGACATTTAGGGAAAATAGTATATACATATGTAAAAAGTTGATGTGGTGGGCGCCCACACAGGCGCTCATTGTGGGCGTCCACCACATCATGCCTAATATATATATATATATATCGGTTTTGTAACAAAATTAGATATCTTGATCGGTTCCGTGGTGGTGGACCGGATTTTGGAGGTTGTGGCAAAATTCTATTGGGGTGTGAGTGAGAGATAAGACAGGAGTTTCCATCCTTGACATACGACGTGACGGTAATCCCTATCCAAGCATTTAGACTCGATGAAGGAGGGCTTACCTGTTTAAATTTAAATTTAAATAAACTCGATGAAGGAGGAATCAAATATGATGTAGTTAAATTATCTCAGCAGAGAGCTATTACCACGTCGGGAACTTGAGCGTTGTGTCGTCGGGGCGATAGGGTAGTTCAATTATTTATACTCTCAGAATTCAAACGTAATAAATGTGTCCGATAAACTCATTTTTGAATCATTGTCCATGCATTTTATGATCGTTCTTTGATCGTACAACTCCATTAAATGTTTCTCCAAAATGGCAAATCTCATATACGGGCTAGACTTTGACACACCTGATATTATGATGAAAAGCATATCTGCTACACACCTTTTTTCAAGTCATTGCCTCGAAGATATTGCTCGGTTCAAACTCTTTTACTGATCTGAACTAGACTGATATGATCTATGAAGCTCCACTGACTCTGTTCTGCTCTTGAACTGATTGAAGCTCCGCACTAATCTGACATGTTCTGTCGAAGCTCCTAAACTGTTCCTTCTCTTCTAAGCTGCAATCTGAATCGTTCTAGAGCTTGAAAATACTTGGTGGAACTTGTTATGATCTGTATCAATCTGTTCATGAAGCTCAAACAAGCTCTCATCTGTTTTCCCTTTTGAACTGATCCAAAGAGTAATTTATATTTACTTAGCCTGATCTGATCTGTTCTAAAAGACTAAGTTGACATTACTTAGCCTGATCCGGTTTGTTGCGTTCCCTACATATGATCTAATCTGATAGCCTCTGAGCTGATATTTGTTTTCACAAAAACTTAGAATATTTTCACAGCACACAACATCTTACATGTACCACACATAGTATGAACAGAAAATTACGCCTAGATTCGAGGAAAAAAGAATCTGAATTTTGAATTGGATCCAGTTATGATAAGAATAAATTGATTTAAAAAGAAGTGAACTAAGATTTCATTATCTTTGATACAATTGATTGGAGAAGAAGGTTCTTTAACTTGAGCAACGAAAGATATGTGAGACGAATAGGAGGTCAAAAGCTTACATGCCCTTGAAATAGCGAAAAATGGAACAAAATATGGATAAACAGAGAGTTGCATGAGAGAAAGAGGGTGGGGAACTATTGAGTAGTTGAGATGGATTTTTTAACTTCATTTATTAATTAATTTTTTAGGATGCCAAAAAGGCCAAATAATTTCTCTAGGTACCTCTTCATTGATATTAGAATTAGAATATAAGAATAAGGGCTTATTATTAATCAACTGTTGGAGAAATTAAGATGCATTTTTATTATTTATTAATTTAATTGTTTGACACCAAGGAGCCAAACAATTTCTGTAGGCAACCCTTCATTGATTATAGTCATAGAATATGAGTAAGGGCTTTTTATTTTGATAAATAAAACTTTACTTTGGCTTAGAAAATAAATAACTGGATTTTGACATAAATTAGAATGGCTTCACTCCACGTGCAAGCTAACTTCTATGCCACGTGTCCCACTTTTAATCTGCTGAACGTTAGATGTGACCTTTCCCTGTACGCGAATCTCCATATTTTCACATAACAGAGAAAGAGAGGCGAACTGTAAAATCTACGCAAAGCAATGAAGAATTCTTCTCCAACAATTTATCCTCTCTTTCTCGTTTTTATCGTCCTACTATCTCCGCCGTCCACCGCCGTAGCCTTCCTCCGACCTCCGTCGGAGTTGCCGTTGATTTCTGCCGAGAAGCTCATCCGAGACCTAAACCTGTTCCCCAATGGACCGATCAACATCGTCGACGATGATTTGACTCGCGATACTCCGAGGCTCGTGGAGAGGCGTTTTCATCTCCCGAATTTGTTCGGTTCCGACGGTGTTTCGTTAGAAGACCTAGGTCACCACGCTGGTTACTACAAGATTCAGCATTCTCATTCCGCCAGGTTTGCTTTTATAAATAATAGTCTTAAGCATTTTTACATAATCTATTTCTGTCTGAGGATTGGTAAGTTTTTGTAGCACCTCGTATTTGTGAAATTCTGAACTTAGCAAGTGGTTTTTTGGCCGATTATTAGCTGCTTGTGCTATCCTATTGCATTTACGGTCACTGATATGGTGGTAGTTGCTGTTGAGTATTAATGAAAAGATTGAGTTTGGTATTTGTTTTGCTGCCTTAATATTTTATTTGCATTGAAGTTTCTCCCGGCTGCAAGCCATCTTCAAGATTAAACTGTGGATTAAATAGGGAAATGGTTTGTACATAGATTGTTTTGATGATTGAGTTATATTATTATTTTACGTAAAGTATGTAGGGGAAAGCATGCATCTAAGGTTACTCTTTTGATGTATATTATCAACTAGCTGAGTATGATAAGGACATTCTGATCTTCGTCTCGTATGAATATGAATTGCATATATTTATTTTCTTTTTGTTCACATTGCAGGATGTTTTACTTTTTCTTTGAGTCACGTAATAGCACAGAAGATCCTGTTGTCATCTGGTTAACTGGTGGACCAGGCTGTAGCAGTGAGATGGCTCTTTTCTACGAAAATGGGCCTTTCACTATTGCCAGCAATCTGTCTCTTGTAAGGAATGAGTACGGTTGGGACAAGGTAATTAATTTGATGAAAACAGCTGTTGCTTCTAGACATGAGAGATTCCGTGGATAATTGGATATGCAGAAATTTTTTTATGAACTATTACTAGTAAACTTCAAACAAAACTGATAGAAATAGAAGTGGTCTCGACACCCCATTTTTTCCAAAAAATTAACATAACTGTACGAGAATCAATTCAAATGTGTGTTGCACTGCCATCCTTAAAGGTTCGGATCAGTATATAAACTGCTTGCTGGACCTTGTGGACCTCAGAATCGATCAACTGAAGAAAGTGCATCTTCTATTTTTTGTCTACGCTGGTTCACTCAAATTAATCAGATTACTGTTTCTGAAATCTTGACTTGCACGTCATTTGGGATTCATGGCAATCACGATTACACAAAAATAGTTACTTAAAGTGATACCGGGGATTTGCTGATCAATGGGTTCTCTGATTGTTACCCTTTTCTCAATCTGCTTTCTGTTTGATGGATATTTTGTTTGTGTTGGACATGTGTAAAACACTTTTCTATGCCACTGGAATACCTTGGCAGGATGTTCACTGTAATAGAATTTGAATTTCTTGGTTTCGACTGCAACTAGGAAAGATTCTGTAAATTACGGGTGTTTTTGTGCATTATGTATTTCAAAAGTCCCAATTATATGAGGCAGAAATTGGATTTGAAGTCACCTGAAATAGGGCTTTCGCACGGAACTAAAATTTTTAAATCATTCAACATGTTGATGGGCACTACTATGGATAGGTTCTTCACCTTGGGCATATGCATAATGTTATTAACATGTCAAAGGAAGTGGGTTCTACTTTGGTGACTATAAAATTGTTGAATGAACTGATAACATTTTTACGCTTTATGCAGGTCTCTAATATCATATTTGTTGATCAGCCAATTGGGACTGGCTTTAGCTATAGTTCTGACAGAAAAGACATTCGCCATGATGAGAAGGGTGTCAGTAATGACTTATATGACTTTATACAGGTATATCTGATATTTTTCCTTCCGTGATGAATGAACCTGTAAGTTTCTATTGTCTTACTCTCATAACAAATTATTCAAAGAAGTGGATAAAAATTTAGTGACTATATGGCTTGGTAGATCCTTTGTTGAGAAGTATTATGTGAACACGTAAATGGAAATGAGTTAGAAGAAAATTGAAGTATTAGATGCTGTTTGAGGTATCGCTTTGTTGTCCTGGCACTGCCTTGAGTTAAATGGCCAGAAACTTTATATGATGACAGAGTTAATATTCTGAATTTGAAATTGCCAGTTAATAGTGGAATTTTAATGTTGAAGTATTGTTGTTTCCTCTGAGGTTTTTAGCTGGTGGCAGTCTTTACCAACTTGCCGCCATCCCAATTGACATAGGAAGCTGGCATGACGCTCTACTTCAGAGTCAGAATTCAGTAGCCTTTACTGTTTTTTAATTATGTCAAATATATGGATTGAAACTTGGATTGCTGGTTTTTTAAATAATATATACTCATTGCAACGAACAAAGTCACATTCTTCAAAGAGCTCAGTTTAAGTGGGATCTGCAGCGTTTTATAACTTTGGAACTACATCTTAGTCAAATCCTGGCTTCTCTCTTCTTCCAAAATTGGCATTAGATACTTTGAATTGTTGGTTCAACACTTTATCCACATATCACATTTAAATACGTTTATTTTACCTGATTATTTCTGTCACGAAGTCTATATATGAAGAAATCAACCAAATACAGAGAGGACAATGTTTCTGAATTAATTTGCTTTTAAACTAAATAATTCTCATTGGGCCAATTTATAATTTTATCTATATAGGATTTCTTCAAGGAGCACCCTGAGCTGGCCAAAAATGACTTTTACATTACTGGGGAGTCATATGCCGGACACTATATTCCTGCTTTTGCTGCCCGCGTCTATAGAGGAAACAAAGCAAATGAAGGAATCTATGTTAATTTGAAGGTAATTCCTATTCACTTACTGAGGGCTACATTTTTTGTATAGTTTGCTTATCTTACTTGAAGTAATTGTTTAGGGATTTGCTATTGGAAATGGGCTCACTGATCCAGCAATTCAGTACGGTGCGTACGCCGATTATGCAATGGACATGGGAATGATCACACAGTCTCAGCATGATCGTATTAACAAGATTCTTCCTCTCTGTGAAACAGCAGTAAAGCTATGTGGTAGTGACTTATCTAGCTATTGCTCTTCTGAATCTTATTCTTATGTACAGGCATCAAACATCAATTACATGTAATATTCTTGTTTGATAAATCCTTTTCTGCAAAATGGCTTCTAACATATTGTTGTTAGAAATTTACTATCCCTTCTATGGTAAATCAGTTGCGTATAATTTTTGCTTATTTGAGCTGTGAGTGAGTTTTCTTTGGCTGAAGCTACTTCTTGGCATTAATGCATTGGATGGCCTCAGGTACCAATGGGACATTATCGTGCATGGCAGCCTACATCGTCTGCAACTCAATATTCACATCCATAATTGCACGTGTTGGTGATGTGAATGTAAGAAAGATATTTTTAGTACATTGTCATATGCATGTGCTAACCAGTTTGAAAGCCTGTGTTAATATGTCAAACATTGTGAATTGTCAGTTGATAGATTCCGCCCATTATTCATAAGATTACTTTTTAAACCATCACTGCTAGCTAGATGTTTGGGTTTCAAAGAATGGAGAGTGTTGTGTTGTTTGTGGTTAAGATGCCCTCAGCCAACCTGCTTGCAAGTCGCTAACTTGTGTCAGTCTCAAGGTACATGTCATATATTGAATTGTTTATTGAACCATACCAACTATGCCTGTGAACCCATTTTAATTAGATAAATACCTATCAGTCATTATATAATTTCAAGTGTTAGTGTCATTTAAAAAGACATGTTGGAATTGCTATTTCACGGTCAAATGAATAAAAATTTAACATTCCCTCTAAATTGAGAAGATGGTGAACATATTTCTCAATGTCAAGTATCTGATATTTTGTTGGCAGTATTACGATATCAGAAAGAAGTGTGTAGGAAGTCTCTGCTATGACTTCTCAAACTTGGAGAAATTCCTCAACCAAGAGTCCGTCAGAAGTTCACTAGGAGTCGGTGACATAGAGTTCGTCTCGTGTAGTACTGCTGTTTACCAGGCTATGCTTATGGACTGGATGAGAAATCTTGAAGCTGGTATACCTGCTCTCCTTGAGGATGGAGTAAAGCTGCTGGTGTATGCAGGAGAATATGACCTAATTTGCAATTGGTTAGGTAAGCCTATCCTTGTATCTACTTAATGTATGTTTTGTGTTGTGAAATCATATATATTGGCCGGGTAAATTATACCACCACCAAACGATATGGCTCGATGAGACTTTGGTGAAGCTTACAACTTTTAGCGGGTGTGAGTCCTGAAAAATTCAGTGCTCCTTTTTGTAAGGTTTAACAAGCCTCGGGGTAATAGTGGGTGCGAGTCCTGGACATTTCAGTGCTCCTTGTAAGGTTTATCCAACAAACTTGGGGTTATTATTGTAGTTGTTCACTCTCCAGGGTGATGGTACAATACCCTAGGTTGTTTGTCCAGCAACGCAGTTAGTTTCACGTCCATGTTAATAATAATCTCCACCTTGCAGGCAATTCTAGATGGGTTCATGATATGGAGTGGAGTGGTAAGGAAGAGTTTGCAGCTACGACAGAAGTTCCTTTCGAAGTTGATGGTTCTGAAGCTGGATTACTGACAAGCCATGGGCCTCTAAGTTTCTTAAAGGTCTAACGCACCCCCCACCCCTTTTGTACTTCACTTTCACAAACAGGTCCATGATGCCGGACACATGGTTCCAATGGATCAGCCTAAAGCTGCTGTAGAGATGCTGAAGCGGTGGATGGATGGATCACTCAAAGAACAAACTGCTGATGCAAAAGCCTTGGTTTCTTCAATATGATTTTACGAAGCTCGTTCTCCTTTACACTTTAAAACTATATGTAAATAAAGATTATTAACAGCTTCCGAAACATCATCTGTCGTTTTATTTGGACAAGTGATGAACTGGTCGCAATGGCTACACATGGTTGTTAGTTTATCTACTACTATGTCGGAACTTATGATGTTTTAATTAGGTAGCTTCTTGCTCTTATACTGACTGAGAGAATTAGCCTGAGAAAGGATCACATAGTGCACATCTAGGCTGAAGTGTGTGTTAATATGAAGAAAAGATCCTTGAGTAACTAATTTCGGTCTCGCATGATTAGAGATACCATTTTTTCTCCTTAAACCATCCAATCCACTAGAATATTTTTGTTTTTTAAAAAATAGCATAATAATGTTGGCGAAGCTCTTTTTGGCGCAACGGAAAGTTCTAAAATTTTTTTGTCTGGAACGTTCATACCTGAATAAAATCAGTACTAAACATGACATAGAATGTTTAGAAATATTTATCTTTGGTGATTTGACGTCCGATTCCGACTAGTTCTTAAAGGGACATAGCCTTCAATGGTTAAACAGCTTCAATCGTCTAATTCGGTCATGATTCGTTTCCAAATTCCTTCGTTGTCTTGAACTAGAAAGTACAGTGAATTGTTACGAATGGAATCTCCTCGCCAAGACGATAGGAATGGGGTCCGACGACAGGCGGCAGCTAACGATCGCGGCAGAAGGCGGTGGCTAGCAACGACGACGGGAGGAGGTCGAGAGTGAAGGGGAGGGGGAAGCGGGGAGGGAAGTTGTCAACACAACTTGGTACAATGATCAAGTATCTTTGAAAGCGTCTCCCATTGTCATATTTATAGGTAGATAGATAGAGTTTGAGTAGGACAAACTAGATATTCTGTAATGCCCGAAATAATTAAGAAGAGAATTAGTAATTCCGAGATTTCCAGATTTTCAAATGATAGATTTTGATGAAGCTTGATTATGAGCTCGGATTTCTTCTGGAAGTGTTGGGTGATTAACGAACTTGGTATCGTTGAATTTCGCTAAGTGTGGGAACCAGATGAAGCGAACAGACGAAGCGATTTGATAAAATCGTTCAGCAGCAGGTTACTGTAGCAAAGTCAATGCGGGTCAACACTACTGTAGCTTGTGACTGGTTGAAATTTGAATTCCAGTCGTTGCACTTAATTCTCGTTGCTACTGGTAGTAGACGCGCAAATACAAGATTCAGTAAGGAATCGCCACGTGTAGGTTACTGTTATGCACGTGGGAACCAGCAGCGAGAGTTCTTTGTGAACCTGCTGGTTTATTCACGTGGGAACCAGCAGCCAGAGTTTCTTACGCATCTGCTGGTTTATTGATGTATCGACTGGTTTTGATGACGTAGGTGCGACGTCATCGTTTTGGTAATCAACGCAAGTCAGTCGATGCAAGTATGTGAAATTTGGTTCCAGCCGAGAGAGCAATGCGACATCGTTTTGACTTATGAACAGGAACCTCGATACGATGTCGTTTTGTATGAATTAGTGACCAGTCGAGGGATCTGAAATCAGTCGATGGTTTGTTGTATCTGCTGGTTTCTTTCAATAAAGAATTGATACCAGACGTGGGTATGTTACGACGTCGTTGGAATTAATTGTAACGACATCGTTTTGATTTTCAAAGTGTTGCGACTGGATTCTTGTTGCGACTGGATTCTTGTTGCGACTGGTTGCTACTGCGGCTGGTTGTTGCTTCTACTGTATAACAAGAGAATGATGATTGTTTCGAACAGCGACTGAGGAAGATAAACAACAGTTGAGGAATCTGTTTAACGTTATCCACTTTTGAAGCGGTGGGAGTATATCCTGTTTGAATACTCAGCATGACACGTGGAATTCGAATTGAACACGTTGGAAATGCTGCAGAAAAACAAAGATCGTTGTCTATAAATAGGATTGAATTCGAAATATTGAGAACATCTTGACTACATATATCGGACTTTGATTCTGTGAAGTTCTCAGGAAGTGTTGAAACAGAGTTTGAGTGAAGTACTTTGAAAACAGAGGAACGAAGGTATAATTTGACAGAAGAGTCAGGGATTAGAATACTCGAGAATGATATTTCTTGAGTTATCCCGCTGAAATCACATACATGTTTGATTACTGTTCTTGAGTTAGAACTTGAATTGTGTATGTGTCGATCCATCACAGGTAGTGGATCTTTTATATTTGCATGACATTGCATAACGAAGAGAATTGAATTGATTCTAATGCTCAGGACTGTGTTGGCCTGATTTTCGAAGCCGGAGATGGTTTCGATATATGAATATTCATGTCAAGATTGGATACGAATCTTGATGGCATCGAACTGAAATGGAATCAATTCTGAGATCGAAGAAGAGAAATGGAATCATTTCATTGCATTGCATTGCATTTGTTTTATAGTTGATAAACTGTTATTCATTTTATTGCTATTGTTTATGCCTGCTGATTATACTGAGATGATTCTCACCGGAGTTTATCCGGCTGTTGTTTTGTTTTGTGTGTGTGCATGACAACAGGTAGACGAGAGCTGAACTGAGTTGGGGCATGAGTAGTGGGAGCTGGCTAACTAAACAAAACGCAACAATGAAGGGGAACTGTTAGAGATCAGCTGTTAGCATAGCATTGATATAGTTAGCGTTAAGATGGAACCTGGTTTTACTGCTGCTGGTCAGCTTTTGTATTAGCAGACGTAACATGTAATACCTATTTGTACTGGCTTGTTCTGTTATAAATAAATAGCTTTTGAAACACAAACGTAGTCTTGTATTGTTACACAGGACCAGCTGATGGGACCAACTATAAAAAAAATGGGTTTCCAGATTTCATCACTTAAATTCGAAGGTTAAATTAGATGCTAACTAAACACCCATAAGAGGAGATTAGAAGATTAATTGTGAGCAGAGGGGAGCAACCAAGGGTAGCGAGAGATTAACTACCTAGACGCTGGATCAACAGCAGGAAGAATAAACACCAGCCGATAGTCTATGTTTTTGGACAGTTAATCTTAGGTTGCTAAAGTCTGGTTTTGTATATAAGACTCAAGCGTGTACTAGTAAGTTTAGCTTGTAACCACCGTGGACCATGAAGTATTCGTATAAATGAATAATATTTACGATACAAGCTGAATCCTTTAAGCGTCTGCTGAGTGAAACAAAGCTTCTGCTGGTTGAAAAAAAAATTGTTAATTATCTTATATATGAACCAGATTAGAGTTAATAACTTGTTTAGTTTGAATTAATAACCCACTGATTGAGATTAGAGAATTAATTGTGAGCAGAGAGCCTCACAACAGGTGGTATCAGAGCGCTACTAAATTATTAAGATCATTGCACTAGATGAGTGGGGTAGATCGAGTTCTTCCTGACTGATTAGATTACAGCAACAAATGATTTGCATGCTTGTGTGGTATATGTCTTACTGTTTTTGAATTTATATCACATAATTATTGTGAATAAATGGTAAGAATATACCGAAGAGTTATGAAAATTACATGCTTTGGAAGTGATTAATAGCATGTATTGAGTGAAGTATGAATCATAACTCGATCTCTTGAGCAGCAGTACATTCATGTATGCTAATCAGAGGAGGGACTGAGACTGGCTTGTTCTTGATTGATGAGAAATGATAAACAAGTCTGTTTGATTCTTAGATATGCCTCCTCGAAGAACAACGAACCGGCAGACAGAGCAGGGTAGTACATCTACTGAGGCGTTGAATGCAACTGCTACCCCGATGGAAACGTTGTTGAAACGGTTTCAGTCTTTTAAACCACCAACGTTGGCAGGGACAGAGAATGCGATAGAATGTGAGAACTGGTTGGAAGATATTGAGCAGTTGTTTGAAGCACTTGATTACACCGATGATCGTCGGGTGAAACTGATTATACACCAATTGCATGGTATTGGTAAAAGTTGGTGGGTAGCAACGAAGAAGACTCTTGAAAACCAGGACACTGTGATTACTTGGGCAGTGTTTAAAACAGCTTTCTATCAACGGTTCTTTCCAGTTTCTTATAGGAAGGATAAATGAGCGAAATTTGCAAACTTGCGACAAGGGCAGTTTAATATAGAGGAATACGTTGCCAAGTTCACAAGTTTACTGAAATTTACTCCGCATGTTGCCATGAGTGACGAAGCACAAGCGGATCAATTCATTAATGGGTTGAATCTAGATGTATTTACCTTGGTAAATACGGGGAGACCAAATACTTTTGCCGATGCACTAAATCGTGCAAAAGGTGCAGAAGCTGGATTGTTGAGACAACGAAGATCACACCTTGCACCACCAGACGCAAGAGTATCACAAGAGAAATCCCAGATTCCACCACCCCCTCGATTTGATGCTGGAAGCAGCAGTAGTGGGAAAAAGAATTACTTTAAGGGGAAGGGAAAACAATTTAAACGATCTGGTACCAGTAGTTCTTCCAGTTCGAGTGAGTTTAAACAGATGAAAGCTGGACAAAAATCTGGTGATTACTGTACCAAGTGTGGAGGCAGACATGTTACAGAACAATGTAGAGGAGTGTTTGGCCTTTGCCGTATTTGCAATCAACCGGGACATTTCGCGAGAATATGTCCTCAACGTAATTCTGGGAATTCACAGAATCCGGAAGCATCAAGAACAATGCTAATACCAGAAAGGCAAGCCTCCTCTGTACATTCGTATCAACCCCAAAATCCACAACAGAGTAGACAAGGAGGAAATCAGACAATGAGCCAACCTCCTAAACAACAAGCAAGAGTGTTTGCATTAACCGAGGAGCAAGCACAGGCAGCCCCAGACGATGTTATTGCAGGTAACTGCTATTTGTGCAAATTTCCAGCCTATGTATTAATTGATACTGGTGCATCACACACCTTTATCTCTGAGAATTTTGTTGTATCACATAAGTTGTCTGTTGAACCCTTAGCCGAAATAGTATCGGTTTCTTCACCTCTTAAGGGAATTGAAAGAACAGCTGGAGGATCTTCTTACCAAAGGATACATTAGACCAAGTGTTTCTCCTTGGGGTGCTCCATTATTATTTGTGAGAAAGAAAGATGGATCAATGAGGTTATTTATTGACTACCGGCAACTGAACAAGCCAACGGTAAAGAATAAATATCCTTTGCCACGAATAGATGATTTATTTGATCAGTTGCAGGGATCGACAGTGTATTCAAAGATCGATTTGAAATCCGTATATCATCAATTGCAAGTACGAGATGAAGACATATCGAAGACTGACTTTCGAACAAGATACGGTCACTATGAGTTCGTGGTTATGCCTTTTGGACTGAATAACGCACCAGCAGTGTTCATGAGTCTAATGAACCGAGTCTTCCAAAGATACCTTGATGATTTTGTGATCGTATTTATTGATGATATTCTAATCTATTCGATGAATTTGAGTGATCATGCAAGCCATCTTCGAACAGTTTTGCAGACTTTGAGAGAAGAGATTGTATGCTAAACTGTCGAAATGTGAATTCTGGTTACAAAAAGTAGTCTTTCTTGGGCATATTATCTCTGGAGATGGCATTTCAGTTGATCTCAGTAAGACAGAGGCAGTGGTCAATTGGCCTAGACCGAAATCTGTGCCAGAAATCCGAAGTTTTATGGGTCTTGCAGGGTATTATCGTCGATTTATCCAGGATTTTTCGAAGATTGCGAAGCATTGGTCCTTATGAAATTCTGGAGAAGATAGGTGATCTTGCTTATCGACTGGCATTACCTCCATCTCTTTCGGGTATACATGATGTTTTTCATGTATCTATGCTGAGAAAGTATATGCCTGATGCTTCTCATATTATTCCTGTTGAAGAAGCTGAGTTGGATGAAACTCTGAGTTATTTTGAACAACCAATTCAGATTCTTGATCGGAAAGAGAAACAACTTCGAACGAAGGTTATTCCATTGGTGAAGATTCAATGGAATTGACATGGCGTTGAAGAAGCAACATGAGAGGTGGAAGATGATATGAAACAACGATTCCCTTATCTCTTCCAATAAGGTTAGACCTTGTTCAGAATCAATTTTCTCCTTATGTCCCATGTACATATAGCGACTGCTGATGAGTTCGAGGACGAACTCGAATTTTAGAGGGGGAGAAATGTAATGCCCGAAATAATTAAGAAGAGAATTAGTAATTCCGAGATTTCCAGATTTTCAAATGATAGATTTTGATGAAGCTTGATTATGAGCTCGGATTTCTTCTGGAAGTGTTGGGTGATTAACGAACTTGGTATCGTTGAATTTCGCTAAGTGTGGGAACCAGATGAAGCGAACAGACGAAGAGATTTGATAAAATCGTTCAGCAGCAGGTTACTGTAGCAAAGTCAATGCGGGTCAACACTACTGTAGCTTGCGACTGGTTGAATTTTGAATTCCAGTCGTTGCGCTTAATTCTCGTTGCTACTGGTAGTAGACGCGCAAATACAAGATTCAGTAAGGAATCGCCACGTGTAGGTTACTGTTATGCACGTGGGAACCAGCAGCGAGAGTTCTTTGTGAACCTGCTGGTTTATTCACGTGGGAACCAGCAGCTAGAGTTTCTTACGCATCTGATGGTTTATGCACCTGCTGGTTTATTGATGTATCGACTGGTTTTGATGACGTAGGTGCGACGTCGTCGTTTTGGTAATCAACGCAAGTCAGTCGATGCAAGTATGTGAAATTTGGTTCCAGCCGAGAGAGCAATGCGACATCGTTTTGACTTATGAACAGGAACCTCGATACGATGTCGTTTTGTATGAATTAGTGACCAGTCGAGGGATCTGAAATCAGTCGATGGTTTGTTGTATCTGCTGGTTTCTTTCAATAAAGAATTGATACCAGACGTGGGTATGTTACGACGTCGTTGGAATTAATTGTAACGACATCGTTTTGATTTTCAAAGTGTTGCGACTGGATTCTTGTTGCGACTGGTTGCTACTGCGGCTGGTTGTTGCTTCTACTGTATAACAAGAGAATGATGATTGTTTCGAACAGCGACTGAGGAAGATAAACAACAGTTGAGGAATCTGTTTAACGTTATCCACTTTTGAAGCGGTGGGAGTATATCCTGTTTGAATACTCAGCATGACACGTGGAATTCGAATTGAACACGTTGGAAATGCTGCAGAAAAACAAAGACCGTTGTCTATAAATAGGATTGAATTCGAAATATTGAGAACATCTTGACTACAGATATCGGACTTTGATTCTGTGAAGTTCTCAGGAAGTGCTGAAACAGAGTTTGAGTGAAGTACTTTGAAAACAGAGGAACGAAGGTATAATTTGACAGAAGAGTCAGGGATTAGATTACTCGAGAATGATATTTCTTGAGTTATCCCGCTGAAATCACATACATGTTTGATTACTGTTCTTGAGTTAGAACTTGAATTGTGTATGTGTCGATCCATCACAGGTAGTGGATCTTTTATATTTGCATGACATTGCATAACGAAGAGAATTGAATTGATTCTAATGCCCAGGACTGAGTTGGCCTGATTTTCGAAGCCGGACATGGTTTCGATATATGAATATTCATGTCAAGATCGGATACGAATCTTGATGGCATCGAACTGAAATGGAATCAATTCTGAGATCGAAGAAGAGAAATGGAATCATTTCATTACATTGCATTTGTTTTATAGTTGATAAACTGTTATTCATTTTATTGCTATTGTTCATGCCTGCTGATTATACTGAGATGATTCTCACCGGAGTTTATCCGGCTGTTGTTTTGTTTTGTGTGTGTGCATGACAACAGGTAGACGAGAGCTGAACTGAGTTGGGGCATGAGTAGTGGGAGCTGGCTAACTAAACAAAACGCAACAATGAAGGGGAACTGTTAGAGATCAGCTGTTAGCATAGCATTGATATAGTTAGCGTTAAGATGGAACCTGGTTTTACTGCTGCTGGTCAACTTTTGTATTAGCAGACGTAACATGTAATACCTATTTGTACTGGCTTGTTCTGTTATAAATAAATAGCTTTTGAAACACAAATGTAGTCTTGTATTGTTACCCAGGACCAGCTGATGGGACCAACTATAAAAAAAAAAAGGGTTTCCAGATTTCATCACTTAAATTCGAAGGTTAAATTAGATGCTAACTAAACACCCATAAGAGGAGATTAGAAGATTAATTGTGAGCAGAGAGCCTCACATATTCGGTTCAACTCAAACAGCGAACATTCGGTTCAAGTCAAATAGGAAACATTCGGTTCAAGTCAAACAGGGAACATTCGGTTCGACTCCCTCAATTGTGGTCTCATCATAATCCCGATCGATGATCAATTATCACCGATGTGCTCAGTTTACAAAACTGATCATTATGATGCAAATCAAATTTTCGGACCACTAAATCTATATATGACAGGATTACTCACATTAGCTAAATATGAAAGTCCTACTCCCTTAGTTAATTTTGTAAGTCATACTATCAACCTTCCTCCTATTATATTTAACACTTTGCGTTTCATATCCGTACGGGAATTGAGAAATCAGTACTTGTGTGACCCTCAATGGTTCAGGGATACAGCTAGTCGTGGGCTCACAACTCCTTGTAACTCCGAAAACATATTTTCGGGCATACCTATCGGACCATGATAAATCGTCGAGCAACATCGCCAATGATCCCCTAAATATCACTAATAGTGCCTGCAAGAACCAGTCTATCATGGTTAGCGTACAGTACGGTCCTTTCATCTCACATATCTTGATCGAATCAACGATCATTGGTAATCGAGAGTCGCTAGAGATTCGATAGTCATGCATACATCTTGGAGATCAAATAGTGACATCGCATGTGCTACTAGGTAAACTCATTTACCTAAAGCACATCTAGTACTTTGCTAGAAATTTGTCACACTATTATCTTCTCGGATAGCATAGGATATCCACGCATCAAGGCGAGCAGTGAATCCTCGACAACAAAGCATTGACTCCTGCATGCGTCATGACCTCACCCAACTTCGCGACCTGATGACCCTCATGGAGTCGTTAAATGAGTCAGTGAGGCAACTAGCATATATAGTCTCAATGATGTTTCGAGTAATGAGGACTAATCTGTACAACGAAGATCTCGGACAGAATCACTCGACAAATGATAACAACTTGGAAAGTCTGAACGAGGGTAGTTCGATAGATCACCAGGTCACTATCCATCAGCATGCTCAGAACATCTCTATGTTCTCTACCCATGAAACGTGGTACATTGCATCGCAAATGATAGTCTCAAGTTCGGGCGGTCCTTATCCTCTTTGGGACGGCCCAATCGACTAGAAACTTGTTAGAATACACAGTGACTATTAGAGTTGTTTAATGATAGTTATCAAATCCACTATCACATCTAACATAACTATAGTGCATGCAAGGTCTTTATCCAACAAGCTTGTGCAATAAAAGTCAGGATAAAGAATGACATGTAATTGCAATCTAACAAATAAAACGTCAGAAATTACTTCAATTATGTTACATTTCACACAAATTGCATACTACCATCATCGTGATTCATGGTGGATGTGTTGTGATGTAGTGTACTTATTATTATATGTTATGTATAAATAGTAATTTTTTAAAAAATATTTTGTTTAGTTATTATTGATATAAAATGATAGGATTGGTAGCATGTGTAGAGGGCGGGATTGAATAAACACACTAGAAAATTTTCGGCAAGTTGATATGTCTGGTATTAGGGGTGTCAAATTCTAACCCAACCCGAAAACCCAACCCGAACCCACCCGAAAAAACTCAGGTTTTTAAAAAAATTTATTCAACCCGACCCGAACCCACCCGATCAACCCAAATTAACACTAAAATACACTCCAACCCGATAACCCAACCCGAACCCACCCAAAAAAAATCAGGTTCGGGTTGAGCCATTTTGGGTTGATTCGGGTTCGGGTTGGGTTCGAGTTGGGAATTTTTTTTTACTTCTCACCCCAACCCGACCCGAACCCACCCGACCCACCCGAATTGACACCCCTATCTGGTATGATGTTTCGATCAACTTTAACAGCTCAACTTGATTCTCAGCTGGTATGATATTTTGAGTTATAATCATGTGCAAAAACAATTCATTAATTAGTGAACTAAAAAATAGCTAGTAAAGTAAATAATATACGAATTTGTTTTTTGAAGTTCGAAAAAAAGTTTCTACCTCTCCTCTTATTTTGTTTCAATAATGATTCACTAGAAGAATTTGATTAGTATAGTTATGTTGTACAAACCCACTTCAACTTATTTCGAGCTGAAACTCCTAGAACCTCAAACTGAACAAAATTCTTCTATCAATGAACAAATAATTTTACAAAGACCTAAGTGCTCAGCAAAGATCCTAAAGATCTTATATGTATCGATGAAAGCGAGCTGATATTCTCAAGACTGATGATAGATCGGTTCTTTTCATACCGTTTTCACTTTTGACTTGTTTGATAGTCTGATTTTGAATTTCTGACTATATATAAAATTGACCCAATGTTAATAAACATGGTCGTACTCACATCACTTCTAAGCAATGTATCTTCGTGTAGGACCGAGCGCTTACCGCTTTACCAAAAGCTATAGCTGGTGGTAATGGTGCAACTCCAATCTTTTAAACCGTATAGCAATACAAGCGTCACGTTTCGATCGCTCTACCTAGCAGGGGCAATTATTGCACCTCAACAATCCCCTTCCCAATAATTGCACTCCTTGCAATCAATGGGAATCGAACCCGTGACCTTGGCTCTGATACCAATTGTACGACCAAGCGCTTACCGCTTTACCAAAAGCTATAGCTGGTGGTAATGGTGCAACTACAATCTTTTAAACCGTACAGCAACACAAGCGCCACGTTTCGATCGCTCTACCTAGCAGGGGCAATTATTGCACCTCAACACTTCGTGAACCAATACACTAATAATTTAATGCTTCGTGTATAAATTTCCCGAATTGTACTATACATTAAATGTGCTCTAATCATCTTCATTTTATGAAAGCAAACTTCGATATGTATCTATTCTTAAATCTACGGACTTCGTCGTAAATATTATCCTTAGAATCAACAGCTTCAATATATAAGCAATTTCCTGAATCAACATCCCAAAATTTCCTGATGTGCTGAAAGTGTTAGAGTAGATGCTCAACTAGCCAACTTGTGGCGTGTGGGTTTATAGACTCTTGTACGAAACAGTCTTTATATATGATATTCGCATTTAATTATATGGCGTTCTTTACTTTCATTATGTGTGTAATGATTTACAATTGCGTTGAGTAAAGACCTAGAATTCACTAAAGCGTATGTTAGATGTGATAGTGGGTATGACGGCTATCATGAAACACATCTAATAGTCGCTGTGTATTCTGAACATGTTCCTAGTCGATTGGGCCGTCAAAATGAGGATAAGGCCGCCCGAGTTCGAGACTAGTATCTGCGATGCGAAGTACCATGTTTCATTGGTAGGGAACATTGTGATGTTCTGAGCATGCAGATAGATAGTGACCTGGTGATCTATCGAACTACCCTCCTTCGGACTTTCCAAGTGGTTACCATTTGTCGAGTGGATAAGTTCGAGGTCTTGGTTGTACTGATTAGTCCTCATGACTCGAAACGTCATTGAGACTCTACATGATAGGCGTCTCACTTTGACCCATTTGCCGACTCACTTGGGGTCATAAGGCGTCGGGATTGGGTGAGACCCCGATGCATGTAGGAGTCGATGCATCGTTGTCGAGAATTCACCGCTCGCAGACATGCGTGGATATCCTATGCTATCTGAGGGGATATAGTGTATGTTGAGGGGCAAAACGGTCTTTTTGCACTGGGGTTCTGAAAAATGGTTTTTCAGATCATAATATTCAGTTTTGGAAACTGAGTCGATCCGTCCGATCTGATCGGCGATCGGAGTTACGGTGAAGTCTCGGTGGTGGAGATGAACTGAATGTTCATCGTTGGGCCCGGGCCCGTTGGGCCGGTCCAAGTCCAACACTCAAGCTTATTTAATTAAGCTTAAGCCTAGACTTAACATAACATAACTCTCACAACTTAACCTAACCCTAGCACAAAGTAGCCGCCTCCCCTCCTCTCTACACACGCAGCCGCCGTCGCCGCCGCCGCCGCAGCCTCGAGTCGCCGGAATCCGTTCCGGCCGATTCGACGAGGAGAATCCGTTCGTGCAGAATTCGTCAGTGCTTCTAGTGCAGGCTGAAAAAGGAGTCTCGGTTCTGGTCGTGGACCGGATTGGCGATATCTACCGCAGTCTACCGAGAAGAGCCGACGTTATTGTAACTACGGTTGGAGCCAGGCACAAGTGCCAGCAAGGTAGTGGTTTTGAACCCCCTATGTATGTCGAATTATGAATTCAATTTTTCGTATTGATCGTCTCCCGACCTTTATTCTATGTTCTTCCGCTGCCTCGCCGGGGGGCGGATCCGGATCCCCAACAAAGCAGTCCAAGTATAACAACAAGTATAGTGCCCCAAATACATCATACACAAAGGGCATCCCCCGATTCAATAGTACAATACATAATATATAACTGGGACTCAAAATGGGGATACCAGCCGACGCTCCACTCGGTCCAGCTGGAGTACCTGAATACCCTGCAAAGGCCAAACCAAAGCAGCCCAAAGAGGGAAAATGAAACGAGGTCAAACCTCAGTACGAAGATCATCGATAAAGAAACAATCATATCAGACATGTAATATTTCAAACGTGCGATGCATGAGGGCTATCAAGAATAATCGGTAAGCAAGACACAACGACTCATATGTGCAATAAAATCTCAATAATCAATCAGAATCCAAATTATAGCGACTCAGCTGGCTATCGTGACTCAGCGACGACATTGGATTCTCAGAACGGTGACTCAGCCGGCAAATCGCGACTGAGCTATTATCAGGTCTCAAAGAAGCAGGCTCAATATGCTATGCGTGTATGCCAAACAAAATCATGCTCACAACAATACATATAATTCACACACATAGGCAATGAAAAGCACGAATCATCATCGTAAACCAGCAAGATCACACAGAATCACCTAACACTTAATCATAGCAGCTCAAACACGAGTGGAAATATACTCAAGCTGATATTAAATCTACTAATATGAGCTCACTCGTACCTTCCTCTGAGCAGCTAATACCTCAACAAATCCCACGTGAACCGAGCACCAACAGCTTGCGTACGTCGATTGCCCTACCAGCTCCCCAAGAAACTCAACAGCAGCCACCCGAATGTTCAAATCTGCCAAGACACCTGAACCATCAGCTCATATCTAAGCTCATTCAGCTTAGTGCCTGAAGCCTCGTAGCCCACACCAGTCAAGACTACACAACAAAGGACCATCCAGCTCTAGAAAAAAGGCTAGGAGTAGAAGTTGTAGGACCGAGCACTTGCCGCTTTTATCAAAAGCTATAGCTGGTGGTAACGGTGAAAGTCCAATATTTTAAATCGTATAGCAACACAAGCGTGCCACGGTTCAATCGTTCTACCTAGAAGGGACAATTATTGCACCTCAACAATCTCCCTCCCAATAATTACACTCCTTGCAATCAATGGGAATTGAACCCGTGACCTTGGCTCTGATACCAATTATAGGACCGAGCGCTTGCCGCTTTTACCAAAAGCTATAGCTGGTGGTAACGGTGCAACTCCAATCT
>KV019146.1:187660-221774 GCA_001598015.1 Dorcoceras hygrometricum | reverse complement strand
GCGACTCTCGATTTACCAATGGTCGTTGATCTGATCGGGATATATGTGTTGAAAGTACCGTAGTGTACGCTAACCATGACCAACTGGTTCTTGCAGACACTATCAGTGATACCTAGGGGATCATGGGACGATGTTGCTAGGCGCTTTACCATGATCCGATGGGCTAGTCCGAAAATGTGGTTTCGGAGTCACACATGTTGTGGGCCCACAACTAGCTGTATCTCTGAACCATTGAGGGTCACATAAGTACTGGTTTCTCGATTCCCGCATGGAAATTAAGCTCAATTTGTTTAGCATAGGAGGAGGAAGGATGGAAGTTCGACTTCCTAAAATTCAATAGGGGTCAAAATGCAATTTCCTTAAAGTTTGGGCTAGTTTGACTATCCTTGAAACTTGGAGGGGCTAAACTGCAATTTTGGACTAGGTGGTCTGAAAAATTGTTTTCGCATCATAATACTCAGTTTTGTAAACTGTGTAGATCGATCCGATCTGATCGTCGATCGGGATTATGATGAAGTCACGATGATAGACATGAACCGAATGTTCATATGGCCTGGGCCCGTCCCAGGCCCATTGGGCTGGTCCAAGCCCATCACATGTCTATATATATATATGTGCTAGGCTAGGGTTACAGAGAGAAGAACTCTACACTCCAAACCCTAGAGCACTAGCCGCCCCTCTCCCTCCCTTCTCCCTCACGGCCATCGCCCACCTTGCGCCGCTGCCCGTCGGCCGCCGCCCGCCGCCGTTCGTTGTCGTCGTGGTTGGACTTGTTCCGACCACCTCGACGAGGAGATTCCGTCCGTGATAAATTCGTCATGTTTTCTAGTGAAGACTGACGAAGGAGTCGAGTTTTCAATCGTGGACCGGATTCGGAGAACGACGACCGCCTACCGTTGAAGTGTCGATTTCCTCGTGAAATCGGTCGGAGCCAGGCGCCTAGACGCCAGCAAGGTACAGATCTAAAACACCCTATGGATGTTTTATTGCCTTTATTGTTATGTATTGACCGTTTTCGATGCAAAATTTTTAAATCTTCCACTGCGCCCCGGGAACGGGATCCGGATCCGCCGCTGCGCCAACACTTATGTCATATTTTATTTACTCGTGGCTGATTATTGGAGATCCAAAAGTGGCAAATCTTATATACCAACGAACAATCAAGTATAGCATGAACGAACTTCATGAAACCAACTAGCACTATTCAATGATTAGGGAGACTGATTTGGTAGACAAGTGTTTATTTATACTCTACCTGTGATTTAAAATAATCTATAAATTTGTTTATAAATCTCAACTATAAAAAACCTGATGGTCCTAAAATGGGGGTGCCGTGAACTCTCACACAACTCGGACACCGAAACTTGGAATTAAAAATAGATTACGTGCATTTAACAAATATTTGAAAAAGCAGCACACAATAGGAAAACCAGATCGCGCCACAGCTGGACCAACAGCTCTACGAGTTGGTCCAGATCGCGTGCGATCTGATCTGTTTAAAACTTGAACTACAATAGTTTAGTGTTCTGAAAGGTTTGTGCACCAAAATAGATCAGGTAAGATATAAAATCATGCGAAAATAACCTGAACTACCATATGAAAACCGAAATCCATTTAAACATGTTTTAAGACATGTATGCAATGTGATGCAGAAAGCTGTAAATAAAAGTACGCTGCAATTTGTTTATGGAAATTCGGAGCTGAATCTCCTATGTCTCCCCTTCTTCCACACGAGAAGGATGCACTAGAAGATTTGATCTTACACCTCGTGTACTGACCCGATCCAACAGCCCTCAAGCTGCAAGAACTCCTAGCCACAAATGCACACCAGCTCGCAGGCCGTGTGTCTAACTACCCAACATTTCTTTTACGACTCAATGAGAAAGACTACAACAGGAACTTGTTTAATGTCTCTGTTCAAACACTGATAGGAAATTGGTTTTGTTTGTGGTTTTGATTCACTCAGCTGATCTAATCAGCTCTCTCTTTCATATATGTAAGTGAATTGTGTGTAAGAATTATACAGTGTAAGCTCACTCTCAAATGTATTCTCACACACTGGGAAGTGCTTCTCTCAAATCTGGTATCTCGATGTCTTCCCAGGGTTGTGCTGTCGAATATGATTACTCATTGAAGCTCGCGGCCTGTCACCAGCTCACACCTGGGCACGAGACCAGCTTGCACATCAGCTGCCACCTGAGTGTGCAAACTCTCGACTAAGCACTGCTCCGTATTTTCTTTTTTGCTCTTCACCAATTTCCCGTCTCTCGTATCACCATCGCACTTGTGCTTGTGCTTTTGCTCTTAATATATAAAGTCTCTTGTGCAATTTTATCCGTTGGACGCAAAGTTGTAGCCGTTGTAAAGACTTCTGACAATGTTGTACCTCGTGTCCTTTGTCATCTAATGCAATACAGGCTTTATTAACTTTGAGCTCTCCATTAAATGCGCTGCAGCATTTGCTAACTTTGACCTCTGTAAACACTATACCTGATGTGGATATGACGAAGCAAATCACTTTGAACAATATAATCTCCACAATGCTTGTGTTCAAACTGCTTTGTTCGTCTGAGCTGGTTTGTCCAGATCTGGTCTCCCTGAGTCGGTTGCTTCTCATCTCAACTGCTCTTGTTTACAAGTGCTCCAATCTGATCTGCACTTCGTTCTGAGTTGCTCTTGAATACTCCAAGCTGATTTGTACACTGTGCTCCAAGATGGTTTCCTTCCCAACTGGTCTCTTATTTGATTATGTATACTTTCTTGTGATCTTCCTCCTCGACAACATCTTTGTGATCGAATGTATCTAACAACATGTGATCTCTGCACTTGACAAATCTTGCACCAGTGATTATATCCCTTCTTCTTTTGATACTCATATGTTTTTCATCTGTTCTGATACAGCTTTTCCTGGACCGTTATGCCTCTGATCTGTACTCTAATCTGCACTTGATCACTGATTTGAGCTGTTATTCTCCTGAACTGATTTTCCTATGCTGTACCAGCTCGGAGGTCCCCTCACTGTTCCAACTTGGATATCTTTTGCTTTCCCAACTTGGACGTTCCCTTACTGTTCCAGCTTGGACATCTTCTCAACAGCTTGCAGCTCTCATCTAATCTGTTCTGCTCCAGTAGGCTTATCCAGCTCGCATCCATCTGCTACTATCTCTGTATCAGCTTGGACCTATGGAGATTGATTTTTGATCCTAAACCGTTGTAAAATAACAGTCGATTTTGGGTTAAACTCAAAATTAAGATTCTGTCTATAAACACAGATATAACAAATCAAATTGAAATTTAAAACTTCTTTTATATTTAATAACGTACATATTGTCAGAATATTCCAACCGAAAAAATACACCCACCCTCATAAAACCATGAGTTTGTTTCCAATAATTTTAATTGAAATATTGTTATTATTATTTTTATATATACAATACAATTTAAAAGAAAGAAAAAATCGATGAATATAATTTCTAACCTATTTAAGAGATTTGTACATAAATAAATTGTTAATTTTGAGTAAAATTCAGAATATACGAGTTTATAATAAGAAATAGTGAGATAGATTAATGCAAATTATTATCTTATGAAGAATAGAAAACACATCTTAAAAAACTGATTTATGAAATTAAAATTACAATTAAGTTTATTGAAACTGCAAAAAACCTCAAAAAAACTTATAAGGATAAGAAAATCCATAGTTGCAATGTCAACAAATGCTATATCAACAAATGTCAATAAAATTAGTTCTGGTATCAAATTGCCAGCGAAGCAAACATTTTATGGTAATCCAATGCCTTTTGTTTTGTTTTTCAATTTTTAAAATTATTTATTATAGAGAAAAACCCTCAACAACCCCGTCATTTCCTGCCATTGTCCAATTATGAATAATAATTAAATTTAAAACTAAACAGATATTATGTTCATATACATATTCACGCGTATATAGATTATATTTTTACAACCGAAACAAAAAAATTTATTTTACACGTTGAAAAATAATATTCTCAAGCCGATCAATTTGCTGCAACTCTTTGCTCAGCAGATCCAGTAAGCTTGCTTTCTTTTTCTTAATTTATATTATAATAATAGTGATTACCTCGATTTCAGTTGAAGTTTCAGCAATTCTACGTTGATTCCTTTTTCCCAATCCTTTAAATTGAATGTCCTTTGTTGCTCAGGATTTGGGATTGCTGTGTTGCGATTCAAATGGGAATCTTCGACGGGCTTCCCATTTCACGGGAAAAATCGGTTAGTTTTGGATTAGTATCCGTGTCTCACTGATTTTAATGAAGAAAAAAGGTTATTTTTTATGATCACTTGTATGGACTGCAGAGTTTAGCGGTTCAATAGCTATAATTTCTGTGTTGAAGATTTTTGCTCCGGCTGGCCGGTTGTTGAATGCTCTCATTTTTGTCTTTGGTTTTTGTCGTGTAAATTTAATTTTTATTCAAATTAGGTTACAAAAACTCTGGAAATGGGTTGAAGTTTTAATAAGCTGTATTTTTACAGATTTACTTGATTGTAAGTTTCGATAGAAGCTAAAAAAATAATCTTTACAGCTTATCTCTCGGGGTACTTACTCCAGCTCCAAGATTGGATATTTATAGTCTCTGAATAAATGTTTACTCTTTACTGGTTATAATTTATGCGTCAGATGTTTGTCAGAGTCATATTTTAACTACTTTTAGTAGCTTCAGTCAAGTATTCGTTGTCTTCTTAAATTGGGCAGTCGGCATCAAATATGATAAGGAATTTTAAAGGATCTGAGTGAGGGAGGTTTTACTTGCATTATGAGTTTTATTGTGGGAAGACTTCACCAACCTAGGGACTTCTTTAAGATAATGGTAAAAAAGATGGAAATTTGTCCAAGCACAATCGTTTTTAATAATCGTGAACATAACATTTTTACTATATCAAGATGGTTAGGGGATCTCGAATCAGCAGGCTGTAGGAAAAGCTTCACTAACAGATTTGTCCTGTGAAACCTGTATTTCAAAGCTTTAACTTCAAGAAGACTTTTTCTTTTTCCATATCTTGGAAGATGCCATGTTACTTGTCTCTTGAAATTTCTTTAAATATTCTATTATTCAGTAACTTCATGGACTCTTTACCGTGAGCTAAGGCAGTAATTGGCTTGAAAGATTTATAGGACCTCAACAACATCAATCATGGACTTTAGTCTTAGGTGTTTTCACCATGTCGTACAAAAGTAACTAAAATATTCGTAGTGGAGGAATCTAGATGTTTCTTGTTCTATTATTATAGAGGGTTGACTAAAGCCAATCAGATGCTTGCATATCCCCTCTCTCTCCCTCTCCCCATCCCAAACTAAATAAAATAGAAGAAAGAATTTACGAGATGCGTGTGTTATTTCAATGGAGAATCAAGATTCTGATGTTGATTGCTTAGTTAAGGTTTCTTTTCTGATTTTTATTTAAATCATTATTTGCGGAATTTCTATCTGGTTTTCCTCAGAAAGTACGGAAACCACATATCTAATGAGAATTTTCGGGGAACCATTGCATCACAACGTTGACTGGAAGTTTCCGCTTTTAAATTCTTGTTTAACTTGTTCGAACCAATAACTCTTTCTTCGTTGCAGTTGTCCTTTCTTTTCCATTATTCTCTTGGACATCTTGTTAGTTGTTACATTGTAATAATAACCATGTCTTTCTCATGGTATTGCAGTACTTGAGGGAAGAGCTTTCTAAGATAGATGAGAGTTGGGCTGCAGCACGATTTGACTCATTGCCTCATGTTGTGCATATTTTGACATCAAAAGATCGCGAAGGAGATGTGCATGCCTTGAATGAGCAGAGTGATATTATTGAAGAAGTTGTTGATGAAGTTGTTCATGCATATCATGGTGGCTTTAACAAAGCAATTCAAAATTATTCTCAGGTTTCTTGCCAGTCCATTCTTTATTGTTTCCCCTCATCGCATAGCTTTTCCTTTCAGTTTCAGTTTCTAAATTAGGACATTTAGCCTTTTTTGGGTTTTTCATTTACCTTTTTTCCCCTCCTTTTTTCTACTTGGAATGTTTTCCTTCAATGTCAATGATTTTGTTATAAGTTATGCCAATTAAAGGATTAAAAATTGGCTTGGGGAAGAACTAAATGTAAGTTGTAAAAGTAGAAGGCAGTGCGACAAGGATAGATTTTTCACGCTCTTGGGGAAATGCATAAGACCTCAATTGTGTTGTATATTGGACCTTGAATTTTGATTTGTGAAATATTAAAAATCTGTGGAATAATTTTAAAAGCTTAACAACAAGCTGAAAATGTTACAAGACATTTTGGTGTAAAGCAAGGAAACATTTGCTTATGGTATCCACTCTAGTGGCTTCAAATTCACGTACAATTCATTACAAGATATTTGTAATTACACATTCGAGAAAAAATCTCTGTAAATACTTCATGTTGAAAGTTACGTAGGCCTTACAAATACATATTTAGGCAACAAAAAAGGAAAAGAAAGAAAAAGGGAAAGGTGACACTCAGCTTTTAGAGATCTGATACATTCTCATCGGGTTTTCTTGGGGATCTTAATTGATTAACTTTAACATGCGGTAATTTAAACTATGGGTTGATGTTGGACTCTTTCATCTTTCCATTAAAATGCAACACTGATAAGCTCCTTTAACAATTTATAAGAATCTTAAATATACATTCAATTGGTCTTTTATGCTTTTAGCACCTCAGTGTCACTCTGGTACTATTGAGTGGGCTCGAACCTAAAAGTTTTGGCACTATGAGAATTTCTTTTTCTCTCGCTGTAAATTGCGAAAAAAATTATTATTGGCTACTGGATACTTACAGTTCCACGGCTGATTTGACACTATATAAATTTTTCTTAATTAGGTACTCTTCATTGTACTATTGCCTCTTGGATTGCTCTGGGATAATTCTTAATCAACTTAACTGATCACAGATAATATCCCCAGTATTTGGCAATCTTTAAAAGAAATAATCACAAAACAGTGTATATATAAGATGCAATATTTTTTTTGATCAGTTAGTCATTTATGCTAGGCATGCCAGTATTTACATACCATCTACTCTCTCTCACTAAGTTAAGGTCTCATATGGGTAGTATGGCCGTGAGCGAGGCAAGCCTTGTCCATTTATTAGTTTCCCACTTCAAATTATCTTTTTCATTTGGAGAATTCCAATGCAAAATCTGAGCTGTAACTTCATGAAAAATTTTGTAACCAATTACTATACGTTCAGACTTTATTTAGATTGAAACATGTTTAAGCCATCATGTATACTTCATCATTCTTAAAAGAAACTGAAATCTGATAATAAGTGAAGAGGGCAGTCACAAAGTCATTATAACTTTTTGGGGCATTTGGTGTGACCATTCATTTGAAAGGAGAGAGGCAGTTCATGTTCCAAGGCTCTTGTCTGAATAATTCCAAGGCTATGGGCTGATTCAAAGAGGCGGGTAAGGTTGTGTGCTGGTTAGGGTAAATTTTGAGGAAATTTAACATCAAAATATTTGTAGTTCGCATTTGTAAGCTGTTAATCCTATTGGTGACATTTTAATTTGTTATCCTAATTTGTTTCAGTTGTACTTTGTTATTTCTTTAGCTTTTTTGAAAATAATAGAAAAACGTCTACATCATTGAGAAAATGTGTTGGGAAGGAAATCAATTAAGAGCTTAACTGACAGTCTCAGGAATTCGAAATCTATACCCCTTTAAATAAATTTTCCTCTCTCAGATTATGTTTACCTGCAATATGAAATAATTTGGAAACTATTACTGTAGCGGAAATAATTTTTGTGAAGTTAACATATGAGTCCTTCTAAGAGTAGCTCATTCTGAGTTAATTGGTATTTTCTTGGGCATTATGAGGAATTAAAAGATGAATATGTTGCGTTGGTTTCAGATTCTGCGGTTATTTAGCGAATCTGCTCAGAGTATTGGGGCCTTAAAGGTTGATTTAGCTGAGGCAAAACAACTTCTTGGTGCTCGTAATAAGCAGTTGCATCAGTTATGGTATAGGTCTGTTACTTTGCGGCACATAATATCATTGTTAGACCAAATTGAAGGCATATCTAAGGTCAGCTTGTTTCTATATTTCTTCTCTGCAATTGAATATATGGATGGGCTTAATTATGCTTTAGAGGATTTTAACTTCTTGGCTTTGATGAATATGGCTGAGCTTTGGTCAACTTTGTTTTTATTTTCTCCTCTTTTGTTCTTATGAATGGGGTTGAATTTGTTCTGGAGGATCTAAATGGTTCTTGGTTTTGACTTATGATGAATCTGGTTACCTTCTTGATGAAAATCATTGTATGAGTTACCATAGCTTTATTATCTTGCATATTTTTTGTTGGTTGTGCTTTCTTGTTTACTTGGTTTTGTTAATACCAAAATACATGTCCTGGATATGGTTTGAACTTGTGAATTTTATTTTGGTTTTCTATTCCTATGATATTTCATAATAATGTGTTAATTTGGTAAAAGTTAATCTCGGAATTTTTAATTTTTAAAAAATGTGGAGAATGTACTGTTTCTTTCATGCTATTACACAGTTTATTTTTTAGATGATAGAGCTGGCTGTTTCACTTGCTTGTATGTGGCCTTTAAATTTGACTTTTCCTGCATCATTTTCACCAAATGGACTGTATCTTATAGAGAATTACCTTTCTTATCCCTGATTTTACAAATGATGCAAAGTTGATTGTCGGATATTGATATTCTTGTGGAAGTTGCTACTCTAAATTTGCATTCTTTAAAGTTTTTGCAAAATGATTTCTAGTTCCTCTAAACCGTATGTGAGTTATAAAACTAATTGATGTAAGCAAAGAAGCGAAGTTGCAGAGTTACGTAAGAACCAAGCTTCAACCATTGAGCCAAATATTATGGTTTGATTCCCTTTTGCTGTGTGGTTTTACACAGTAGAAAATATGTTAAATATGTTTTCGGTTTATCCATCATTCTCCTGCAAAGTCAGGATTCTTAAACTGTTCTATAATTTTAACTTGCCTTAGGTTCCAGCTCGTATTGAAAAGCTCATTGCTGAAAAGCAGTTTTATGCTTCAGTACAACTACATGTTCAGTCGACTTTGATGCTTGAGAGAGAAGGCCTTCAAACGGTTTGTTTTTGGTTATTTCTCCATGTGATGAAAGATTTCTGTCATTCAGCTATACAGTGCTGGGCTTGCCAAAATGGATGCCTGGAAATTTGTGCTTGAAAATTCTCCTGACATGGATGCCTGAAATTTGTGCTCTGTTATGCTTGTCACTGAGTTTTGCATTTTTTGATCTTCGGTTTGGCTTACATTATCCACCACTGCGAACACATTGTTCATCATGAAAATTATTTGAATAAATAAGAAACATCACTTACTTACTTTGAAGGAAAATATCAACTGGTGCAGCCTTCAACACTTAAGTTGATGCCTCCTGATTTTTCTTGAAGATAGGAAGCATGCTTTTTGTTTCATATTTTCCTAGAATCCCTGGTTTGCACCTAGAAAGTGTCTCGAGAAGGATACTGATTTGTGAACATATACCAACAGAGAAAGTACTCAAAAAAATTCTCCAAATTTAACTCCACAAGTACATTTGAAAGGAGAGAATGATTCTTGTAAAACATTATTTAACAATGTCCTATTTGACTCAGGTGGGTGCACTTCAAGATGTGCGGTCCGAATTGACAAAGTTGCGAGGAGTACTGTTCTATAAGGTTTTGGAGGATTTGCATGCCCATCTCTATAATAAGGGGGAATACAGGTATGTTTTTTTATGTACAATCTTCAACAAACCTCCGAATCTACTGTTTATGCTCTTAGATTTTTCTGCCCTAGAACAACTATAGGTGGAACTATTGGAAAATTTTATCCTACCTTTACAAGTGCTCCTGGTGAGAATCTATTGACTCAGACCTGCGGCTGCAGTATTAGCTTCTTGAGCATATTACAAGACCTAAATTCATTCATTGCCTGGACATAAAACCTTTTTACCTTCTTCTCACTTTTAACATTTTCTCTAGTAGTGCTTACAAGTTTCACTTTCACATAATCTGTTTAAGATCCATGAGCTTTACTATCCTGGAGACAACTTTCTTACCAGGAAGATAATTTTATCCACTTTTGTTTCTTTGTCCTGTTTTGTTGACATTGGTAAGCTAATTGTTTCTGTCACCTTTCTTGTGACAGTTCAGTGACCTCAAGCATAAATGAAAATGATGGTCCAGTTCCAACAACTTCAGATATTTCATTTTCCATGAATTATACACATTCTCTCTCTCGAAGAACCAGGTTGCTGAAAGGAGACAATACGTTTGGGGCACTTGGTACTGGGGATGGGTTATACAGACCTAGTTCGGTTGATGGAGGGTGAGATGGAAGCCTTATTTTTCAATGAATCTCTTCATAGTGATGTTCTCACCTTCTGTGGCTGGTGATATTTCAATCTGGACTTTGCCATCCAAAGATCTTTGGACTGTCATTTTTTCATATTTAATTTCTTCAGATATCCAAAAACGAAATTTCTTATGATACCTTCATGTCTCAATTTGCTAAAACAATCGGTACAAGCATGCCACCTCTTTATGCTTGACAACCTATCGGGTCCTAGATCCATCTCAACTTGCGGTTTTGGTTCTTCGATTCTAAACCCAAATATGTTATCATTTTAGTTGTTGTTCTTTTGTTAAGAAATGGATGCTCAAAGGGCTGGGGTTTAGGTTGAATAGTTATTCGAATGGATATATCATTGTCCTAATGTATAACGGTTAATGATAGAGTTTTTCAAGTTTCTGTATTTTATATTTAATAGGTTTTTGCCTGGTTCTTTGTTCTGTCTAACTACCGGTTGTGTTGGTTATCTTAATTAAATTAAAATTTTACCACCGAATGCCCTTTCTTCACCGCTGCGAGTCAGACTGTCACCAAGTCCCTCGCATCATTGTAGTCTCCTTTTTGGTTCAGGTGCATTCTTTGTTTTTATATTTAAGCGACGTACGTGAAATGCTATTTTTTATAGGAAGCTCAACTTATGCAATCATATGTCAAAGTAAAATGATATAAACTTTGTGCTTCATCTGAGGCTTTTTTGCTCGTGCCATTTGCATTTTTAGCTCATCAGTTGATGGCCACAATGAGGATGGTATATTAGACATGAACGATGCTGCATCTGAGGGATATACTCCTTCAGCCAGGGTAAATGGTGGTGATAGTGGTGCAAGGGAGATGAAAAATGTTGCTCGTATTCATCAAGTTCCCATCTGGTTGTCAGATTCCACTCCTGACGAGTTTGTTGTATGATGTGCAAATTGTAGATCACATTTATTAATTTGGAAGGTCCATGTTGTTCATTGGCAGAATAACATTGGCAAATTTTCTGTAGGAAGCAATGAGAAAGGGTGATGCTCCTCTTTGTGTAAAGTATTTGCAGACATTAGTTGAGTGTCTCTGCATGCTTGGAAAAATAGCTGCTGCAGGTGCTATTATATGGTATGTTACTGTTGATATTCGTGTGATGGATGTGCACTCTCTAACGCTTTAGTATTTCCAGCTTAGTTATTCATTGACAGCAAACTCATACTTTCGAGTATATCCAGGGTCCCAAAAGAAACAGCACTTTTTAGTACTAAATTATTTGTGAGATGTAGAATGCACCTCTACCACTTTGCACCTCTCCAAGGAAATTGCCGCAATCTTTTGATTTCCTGTTGTTTTCCATGAATTAACTGCTAATTTGTAAATATGCAGATTAGGTCAAGTCAACCATGTTTTTTTAATCTTTTAGACTTCTTTATTGAATTTCAAAGACATATTGACTAAACTGATTCTTTTTTTTATTTACTGCAGACATAAATATTATATATTTATGCTACAATTTAATTAACATTACTGAATGAATTCTTTCTTGGTTTTCAACTATGATAATTTCATTAAATGAGTTTCACTAAACAGTGCCATGGGGACTATTTTATCTGAACAATCTTTATTTGTCGAAGAAATCATAGCATGTAGGAGGTTCCGAGAATCCCCTCTCCAATTCTCCCAGTCCAAGTATTCCCCCTGGAACATGTCCTTCTCAGCCTCATCTCTGGCCACCCAAATGTGGCTTAATGACAATTGTTACCCAAGCTCGCATGAAACTAGTATATTTTGGCTGCGTTTGGGAGGTTATCTATCTTATCTTATATAATATTAACTTTTTGATTGAGAATAAACAAACATAAAACATTGCAGGAGTTTTTTATGCCTCCCACCAGTATTGGCCAGTACCTCATCAATATGTGATGAAAAGGCAGTAGCTTAAATTTATTAATCCCGATTTTGTCCTGTAATGAATGCATTGTTCCTGTGACATTTGATCTTTAGAGGTCGACTTTAAGCTGTCATTTAGTCTGTATAAAGCAGAATATCAATGGTCATGAATCAGGATTTTGTCCCCAATGGCAATGTTGCCCCAGAATGTCCAAAACTGTGGATTATCTTGGTGGCATGTGATTGCTCAGAGTGATACATCAGAGTTTGAGAAACTATTAACTATTGACTCAAACATAAATGAGGAGGCATTGAGATAATGGGCCTTCACAATATGAATATCTACATTATTCTCTTGAAAAAGACTTCAGTTTCACTATTTTCTTTTGGGTATGGTTAAGCATAGTGAATTTCTGCTGTCTGGCACAAATAGTTTTGACATGGAGATAATGACCGCCTTGAATGATCAGTATGTGTGGTATTCTTTGCTGGATTAATTTTTGTGATGCCATCTCTACTTTTTGCCCTACAGTCAAAGATTACGTCCTACCATCCATGAGATTATTACTACCAAGATCAAAACCCTGGCAGAACGCATGAATGGTTCAAAGCCTGGACTTGGTCAAGATGTCTTCCCTACAATTATGGGTCTACAATATCTGAAAGGGCGGCTGGGGGGTGGCCGATTACCAAGACATAAACATCAGAATAGCATATCACTGACAGGAGCTTTAAGTGCAGTAAGTCCTGTCTCCCACGTAATGTCTCCAACGGGAACAGCACAATTTGCAGTAAAGGAACTCCTTGATTCAACTCTGGACACAGTTGTTAGGGTGTTTGGTATGATCTAAATAAGTGTCCAGATGATATGTATCTTATTTCTATATTTGTTATATCTTCGATATCATCAAAACAGAATTTCTTTTTCAGAAAACCATGTCATTGTGGGAGAACTCATTGAATCGAAATCTTCACAACAAGTTGGCTTGAACACGCCAAAAGCAATGGCTGCTGAGATAAATTGGAATCATGATTCTGATACTTCTCATGATACAGGAGGCTATAGTATTGCCTTCTCTTTAACGGTTTTGCAGGTTTTCCATTTCTGTTTGCCATCTGTAATTTGTTTTACTGTTTCGACTCCGTCTTATTTAGTTATTGCGGACATGTATGTCTTTACAATTGATGATATATTCCCTAAACGTGATGGTAGAGTGAATGCCAACAACTTATATGTGAGATCCTACGTGCAACTCCTGAAGCTGCATCTGCAGATGCTGCTGTACAAACAGCTAGACTTGCAAGTAAAGTCCCGACTAAAGAGAAGAGGCAAGTGAATGTGGCCATAGTTTTGCATACGACTTTCTTCTTGAAATCGTAGATTCTTTTCTTTTCTTAGGATTTTCTGTTCTCTGTAATGTTTTCTTTTTTACTTTTTTGGTTCCAGTCTCTTCTTTTTTTGTTGGGGCCTCCTGTGTTTCATTTACATCAACAATTCCATTATCGTCTCCCTTGAGTTTTAAAAAATTACAATTATGTTGTATATGGATCATCAGATATTTTGAGAAGATCTTGCATCAACTCCATGACAATTTTTGTTGAATATGTTCCAACTCTGCTTTTTTGAATATGGTTTTGTGATTATCGTTCATTGTGTTGAATAGGTGATGGATTAAGAAAAATACTTATCAGTTGACCTGTCTATTATTGCAGATATGAAGTGCTATTGTTTGATTTTTTAATTGACATGTGAAGCTGTTCCGGACTCAATGTTGTTGTTTAACATTACCATGTTTCCCTGTGCCAACTATGAACTCATTTTTGTTTTTGCATTTTACTTTTGAAATGTTAATTGTCTTATTAATTGTTTCTACCGGTGAGATTTCTCTTTTTCTACTGTGCCATGATTTATTGTTATCAATGCAGAGATGGATCGGAAGATGGTCTTACGTTCGCATTTCGTTTTACGGATGTATCTATGTCTATTCCTAACCAGGGTACGAGTTAATTACAGTGATGCAGTCTTTAAAGTCAGTTTTATATTGTTTTTATTTGTTTCCTCTTTAAGTAGCAAATGGCACTTGTTACGGACATGATTTACCTAGTGCATTTGATTATACGATGTAGCTATAAACCATGTTCTTAAGAATCATTGGCCTGTGCATGAATGGGATAACTGGAACGTTCTCTTCTTACTCCGATCTAGCTAAACGTGAATGCTGCAACCTGGTGTATCTGTGTGCGGATTTTCATATTGTAGCGTAAGAGGCCTGCAAAAGAAAAATGGACTATAGATGCTAAGAACAGCTAATTGTGGAACTGTTGGCTAGTGTTGGTTTATATTCGAGTGCTTCTTATAGGTTGTTAGTTGAAGCTGGGCCATAGTAAAAGGGTATTGATGATTTCCTGTTGTATTACATACTTTCTTGATCCTCTGTGGAGTGTGCTACTGTCCATGAACTAGACACGACCTGGTACGGCGTATTAGGTGGGAGCTTATGACATCTTCTCCTTCATTAGTGGTGTTAGAAAACTTTTGTCGTGTTATGAGACCATGGTGTGTAAGAAAACTTTTTTGTCGTGTTATGAGACCATGGTTTACTTATATATGTCTACGTGCGCTTAAGCACTTGGGCCAGTTGACAAAAATGTGCAATGCTGACCAAGCAAGAATTGTTAAACTGCAAATAATACGAGGTTCATTATACCTTTTTTTTGAGAAGTTTGTTGTACAATCTGAAGGGAGTTAATTGTCAGTTGCATGTATTATTGACATTTGGAAAACTATTTTTATTTGTAAGATGTGCGTGCATTTTCAAGTTGTTCTTACTTTTAATCTGCTTACTATTCTATCAGCCAGCAGCCAGTTTATGCTGGGGAAATTGATGTAACATTAAGTTTTACCCAGGTTCTGAACTTATTCGCCAAGGATGGAGTAAAAAGGGTACCAATGTACTCAAAGAAGGTTATGGAACTGGAGTTTTGTTACCTGAACAAGGGATATATTTAGCAGCATCAGTGTACAGGCCAGTTCTTCAGGTATATAAGGATAGAGGGTAGAGAGGCATATGCTGGTCTGTTCTCCAGTCATTATCATTCCAAGCAACACATCACTTAAATCTCCTTCTGTTGTCCCCTCTGCAGTTTACAGACAAAGTTGCATCGCTGCTTCCACAAAATAATTCTCAACTTGGGTGAGTGCGTAGTGTTATTTTTTTGACACTGTATCTGGGGCACATTTGATTTAACTAATCTTAACTCTTATTTCTATGTGCATAATCTATAATGTTGCCAGTGATTTTCATAGATTTAATGCTTCTCTAAAGGGAAGGCAAAAGAATTATGCCATACCTCATTGAGTTTGCTTTGATAAACTCTATTGCAATTAAAAGATGGTATTCTACTGAGAACCTCCAAGTGGGGAAAATTAGCAGCTTTGCACCAATTAAATTTTATATGAAATAAGCATTGGAAACCTAGGTGATGTCTTGCTTTATGTGCTTTTACATTTTTAGTATATAAATGATGATGATATTCAAATAGAAGATTTAAAGATGAGTCATATTTCTAAAAGAACTAAATTATGTGTGCAAAAAACTATCATGATTTGAATAGAGCTGCAAATCTTTGTGTTTTAACTATTGTTAGAGGTTTGGCGTAATCCCCAAGGGTGCAAATGAACTGAACTGGACTCAAAAAGCCTATTTTAGACTGTTTAATTTATATTCAAGATCATAATATATGTGCCTAAAAATCTTTCAAGAAAAAAAATTATATTCATCAAAAGTTCATGTGCACATCACAAATTTTTGAATATATTAATTAATGTTTTGTAACTCCAGCCTATTTTGAGCTTTCGCTTGATCGAGCTTAAACAGAAGTGAGTTTGAACAAACCTGTAAGCCTAGCCCAGTATGTTGATATCAACCTGATTCAGTATGTTTACTCACCTAACACATAGCATCCCCTTCTCGTGTATATATATATTTTAAGAAGGATGGGTAAAGTTTTAACTGTCATTTAAGTTCTACTTGTGGCCATAGTATGTCAATGGCACGAAGATGAAAGCATGGTGAAAGTCTGCTTAGACTTTGAGAAATCGGTTTACATGAGGTATGTAATTACAAGACAAAGTTGGAAAAAAGGTCGGCACAACTCTATTGCCAGTTTTGTTTACCTTCAGTAATGAGTTGACGGCTCTACAATATAAAGTCTCGAGTGGAATAAAATATCTGACTAGATTAGCATCCTGTATGTTCTTTGTGATAAGTTATTTGCAAAGACAAATAAATTCTGGCTTTATTTAGGTTGAAACACTCCAAATATTTTTTCTGAGGTTTATTTGTTGGGTGTTTATACCTTTTCTTTTTTCTGTCCACATTAACATATTGTTTGTAGCTTTCTGTTTATAGTATACTGTGTTTCTTATTATAGATAACTCATAAACAAAGCAAAACTTACATTTTTGCTGCTGTAACTTGCACAATTTCCATTTTTGGTCCTATTGTTGATCATTCTATTCACGGTTTTTGTTTTGCACATTTCTTTTTCAATTTTGGTCCTTTTTCACCGGAGCACTGATGTGTCTTCGACATGTAGTAGATGTCTGGCGCACTGGCAGCATAATTTCAATTGAAAAAAAGGCTAAAATGGAATGGTGCAAATTAGTGGGAACTAAACCGTAAGTTGATCGACAACAGGATCAAAAATAGAAATCTTACAAATTATATGACCAAAAATGTTATTTTTTCTGTAAATAAACATTGAAATCTACAACACATGGATTATGTATCTTCCAAACAAACTTTGTAAGCACAGGAAGAGGCCATGAAAGTAGAGCAGGGAAATACGCTTTGGAAAAAGGAGAAGAAAATATGTTCATATACTAACTTTTCTTCTTACTTGTACGCTGATTAGGTTACTCATACCCCTTTATTTACTTTATTAACTACCCTAATTTTAGTGACTAAATACTGCCCATCTTTATTTACATTATACAGGTTACAAGTGAAGTATGTCTAATATTTCTATGAATAGAATATATCTCTTCCTATTTCTCAACAAATTTAAGAAATCTAATTGACAATCCAACTTGCATTCCTAATCACTACCCATGTATTCCAGCTAATATATGTTGACATGCTATTATTAAGGTACAACTATTATACCTTTAAAGCCATTTCCTAATTGTGCCCAAAGTGTAACTGGTGTTTGATGTTCTCCAATGGTCCCATGGTCATCTGTTGCATTATAGTATTAACATGGAGAATGTGTGAAGCAATTGTGCCGGTTCCTTATCCATTGAGTTTCTCTAACTCCAGTTGAAAGCTAATATATACTTGTCCTTTGAACAAATTTTGGCAGCAACGATGGATTGTTCGCATTTGTGGAGAACTTTGTGAAGGATCACTTTTTACCTACAATGTTTGTGGATTATAGGAAAGCCGTGCAACAAGCGATATCAAGCAAGTCTTACAAACTACTTTCTTTTCTGTTTGTTATCAGCTTCAGTACTTGAGTTCTTATCCTTTTTTATATGTTTCTATTAAATAGGCTGCATTAAATGTTACATGATTTGTGTTATTTAGTTTCTCATAAATCAGAACGGTCTTCGTTTCCTGGTGGCTGTCACTGATTTCATTCCATATCAGAGACCTAGAACTGCACAATTCTCTGGATGTTGTCATACTCCGTTCCATGGAATATAGTCTGCAGCTTTAACTCATAAATAATGAAATCAAAGTGACTAAATGATTCATTGTACTGGCTTATAGATATTTCAAACTTCTCTCACAAATTGATATTAGATTCTATGCACATAGCCTTGAATAATCTGTCTGTGATTATTTGCATATCACCTATACAACCAACCTTTAGTTTTAGCAGTAGCAGCAAGAGGCTAAACTTTTCAACATTGACAACTCTCCAAGGTTGACTATGTGGACAATTGGCATTCTATATGGGTGTTGTTCACACCTATTTGTGCATGCATAATGGGCTTCAGAAATGTAACACTTCTATTGTTGAAAGTTATCGTTCAGTCTCAACAGATTTGCAGTTGTGTCTCTGTTATATTATTCTTGTTTATGTCAGCAAACTAGTTAAACTTATGCAATCGTAAAAGCATCTAGGTGCAATAAACTTACATAAATTTTATTCTCAATGTATTTTCAAATATTTATCCCTTCTTAGAAACATTTGATGTTCTGGGAAAGTGGAGAAGGTATGACTGGTATCGCGTCTTCTGTCGTCCATTTATCAAGTTTTATTCATTCCAAGTTCTTTCTTCTGCAATAGAATAAGTGTTGTTATCCTTGATTATCAAGAATTACTTTCTGGCTCACTGTAAGAATATTCCATCCTAAGCAGGAGAGAACTGTGTTACATGCTGTCCACTGCTCTTTATGTAAGAATAGTGGATGGGTGGCAGACATGTTAAAAGCATAAATGATATTTAATTGGGATTGGAAATACTAGTAAATTTCATGCTATTAAATAAAATTGTAATTTAATTGGATTGTGATCTGGGTGCCGGACTAAACACAAAGTTGAATGATGAATCCCCGGCTTTACGGAAATTTAATATTTCTCTGATAATTTTAATCTATTCTCCTTCGTTCTGATTTTCACTTTTCTTTCCCTAACCAGGTCCAGCTGCATTTCGCCCCCGAGCACACACAGCTACTTCTTACACTCTTTCTGTTGAGAAGGGGAGGCCTATATTGCAAGGATTGCTGGCGATAGATTTCTTAGCGAAAGAGGTGCTTTTGATCTGACCACAATTTTTTGCAATGCTATGATTAAAGGAGGAAATAGTTTATTTCAATCAAATTCTTTCCCTTAATGTTCGTTACCATTTGTTTAGGTACTTGGATGGGCGCAAGCAATGCCCAAATTTTCTGGTGATATAATCACTTATATGCAAACATTCCTGGAAAGAACATATGAAAGGTGTCGGACATCATACATGGAGGCACGGAAGTTTACTTGATCCTTTTTGCTCCTGTTTAGTTTGGTTAACGTGTAGCAAGTGTTGTTATGATTCTACTGTGCCATACTTTTTCCTCCTTCCCTGTCACCTTTAAGGTGATACATTGTGGGCTTAAATGCATAGACCGATAAAGCAAGTTGATTATATGTAGTGTCTGTATTATCTGTTTGACTGGGATATGAAATCAACTGGGTTTCATAGTTTTGATACATTATGCTGTACGTTTCCAGCTGAGTTCAATTGAACATACACTTCACGAAATTGCTATGACTAAGTGTGATTGGAAAAGGAGATAATACAATGGCAAATTCATATGAAATGTTCTGAATAGCCCTTTTCTGTTTCCAAATCTTCAAATGTGTTCCTTATGCATTCATTACGAAAATATCTTACTTCTTTTTATTTGGAATGTCAGGCAGTTCTTGAGAAGCAAAGTTATATGCTCATTGGTAGACATGATATTGATAAACTGTTGCGGCTTGGTCCGGATGTTACACGCTTATCAAGTTCAATAGATCAAGCTATCAAAGATACAAATGCTTCAGATGCTGAGTCTGTTGAAGTTGAAATGGAATTATGTGATAAATTATTAAGCTTGAGGCCTATCAAGCAGGTATCCATGTCTTTGTTGTCTATTCTCTCTCTTTTTAGTTACATTTCTGAACACAAATTTCTTGTAAATTTCGCAGATCAAAAGTCTTGTGATAATCTCAATATTTAATAATCTGTGAATTTTTTTGGTGAAAATACTGCAGGAGAACCTAATTCGTGATGATAACAAACTTATATTATTGGCTTCATTGAGTGATTCACTGGAATATGTAGCAGACTCAATAGAACGGTAAGTTCATTTTGTCTTGTTGTACTCATGAGCTTGTCTAGTTATCTTGCTTTAAGATTTGTGTTTTTGTTAAACCCTGAACCAATCAGTCTTGGATAATAGATTAATTGTTTGACACTCTAAAGGGAAACTGAAGTAGAAGCTGCGATTTCAAATACATTTATTTCATGTCTTTCTCAATTGCTAAGGTTTTTAGAGAGAATTGCACATGATGCTCCGGTTTAACAAATAAACAGGCGCAGAGTTCTCATATGATAGCTTGTATTTATTTCCAAGTTTTTTCCTTGTTGTATCGATGATTAACAAAGGGGAAGTCCTTTTGATATGATAGTTTACATTTTTTAAATTAAAATTATAGAGGTATGGACATAGGGCTACAACTGACTGATGCTGATTTTCTTTCTACTATTAGGCTTGGGAAATCATCTTCCAGCGCATATAATCAAGTAGAAGAAAATGGAAGGCAGAAACCCTTGAATCATATGAGAACAAACAGTGCCCCCCCGAAGGATCTTGCTACATTTGCCGAAGAATATAGAAAATTAGCAATTGATTGCCTCAAGGTTCTGCGCATGGAGATGCAATTGGAGACTATTTTTCATATGCAGGTATCTGAATAGCATGTCCCAAAAGGAAAGGACTTGCAACATTGACCTTTTTGCGAAGAAATAGTTGCTCACTAATAGTTCCTGCTATCAAATCTTGAATTTTGTAGGAGATGACAAATAGGGAGTATTTGGATGACCAAGATGCTGAGGAACCGGATGATTTTATTATTTCATTGACTTCCCAGGCAAGTATTCATATTGTGTTTTTTGGGAGTTCTATGAACTTTATTATGCAGATACATGAGATGTAAAAGGAAACGGATAAAAAACAATCACGAAAAATGTGTAAGTCTAGGGTGTTGGGACTGAAGAGAGTATATGCAGTTATACGTGTTATTTAATTCAGGGAAAAAACTGACAGAGGTGGCTATTTATCTCTATGTGTTGATAACCATGCAATATCATTCCTTGAAGAAACTGTGTTCATGGGCAATACCCCTAACACATGGGCAATACCCATCCTGAAAGTAGCTAACAGTCTCGAGAGCTATTTTCCGTGGACCATCCAGAAATGGAATTATGATAGCTATGTAACACACTCGCACTCGCTTCAATTCCCAACTAGGTGGAGCAATACTATATTTAATTTCCAGTTTGATAATTTTTATGAACCCCTGATCACCTGTCGGTTAGATTGACGCATTTGGTGCATATTCCACATTCTAACCATTGAGAGTTATTTATGCTTCAAAGTTTAATTATTTTACAATTTTTGACAAAGGAGTAAAACACTGAGAAAAAGCACATGAAATGTGTTTGCTGAGTCAACATCCTTTGATTTACTTTGAAATCAATGACCTCTACGAGAAACAGCCTGTTTGTTGGGAGTTTTGCATAGTGATGTTGAAAAATCCCGTCGTCCGGTGGTTTTTCACTTTTAAGATTTTGTTGGTTGTCACTTATAATTGTCTTTGGATAAAAGAAGCTTCTTTAAGCTGTACGTTCATTAAGATACTGAAGAACCAAGGTTTTTAAATGTTTGTCAATGCAAGACAGATAACGCGTAGAGATGAGGAAATGGTACCATTTGTTGCTGATACAAAACGAAATTATATATTTGGAGGAATATGTGGTGTAGCAGCAAATGCATCCATAAAGGTTTGCTTGTCACTTTTCTTGTCTTCAAATTGGTTTAAATTTAGACACCATGCGGAAAAAAATGTGATCAGTTAATTTTCATTAATGAAACTTAAATTCTCTGTGGGTAGGCTTTGGCTGATATGAAGTCTATCAACCTCTTTGGCGTTCAGCAGATATGTCGTAACTCAATTGCACTGGAACAGGTATTTTAACTCGTACTCTCCCCTTTCTCCTTTCTCCTTTCTCCTTTATCGGTTCTCTTCCTCAATATGCTCTCTCTCTTCTCTTTTGATTTGCATTCCTGCAGACCAGGAACTCTACTTTCTGCATTTCAATTTGCACTTAATTGTAGTTTTTGTGTCGTTCATTCTAAAGAATTAAACCAGATCATTTAAGCTATATAACTCTACTCCAAAATTTACCCTAAACGTTTAGTAAATGAGTCCTTTTAAAAGTTTATTAACTGTTTATTCAGATCCCTTTATACTACTTCACTATATAGATAATTTAAGATGTGCTGCTTGTTGAAAATTTCCTTTGTAAATGTCATAGATAAAATCTTCATGATATGCAATACCTCAATATATCAGCTAAATCTAAATATAATTAGGAAGATCCGACTAGGACATAATGAATCATAATAGCATACTTTTCAAGATATAATGATCTGTACTGGAACAACTTTTAAGCATTCCATATCAGAATTCAGAGTAAGTAACCTGAAGTTCTTCAATTATGTACAAGCATGTCTTGAAACAATCTGGGCTAGGCATCTCCATCACCGAAATCTTTTGCCCCTATATTATTGTGTTCACTTCTCTTTCTCCTTGAATACTTTTGGTGGAGCTGAATCATTGCAATAATGTCACCAGTAAGATGAGATATAAGAATGGTGTACTCACGACTTTTATTGCTGTAATTTGACTGCTAAGAGTGAAGTCATCATGTCATTTGTGGAATGTGTTCATCGTGGATATGATCAACTTTGTGATTTGTACTTTGTTCTGAGCTTTTAGGCCTTGGCTGCCATCTCTTCAGTTGATAGTGAAGCCGTACAGATGAGATTAGATCGTGTTCGGACATATTATGAACTGCTAAACATGCCCTTTGAGGTAAGTCTTCTTGAACTTCCATTTTCTAATTGCTGTTGGTTGTACTTTTATTTTCCTATCCCTCTTCCATATTACCATCACTGAGACTTGCGAGTGTGTCACTCTTTCAAGGCATTGTTGGCATTTATATCGGAGCATGAGCAACTTTTCACAACTGCAGAGTGAGTTATCTCGATAACTGGTTTCATTTGGGCAATTATCATCGGTCATATTTAAGTGAAGGTTCTTCCTTTCAGATATGCAAATCTTTTGAAGGTCCATGTTCCAGGGAGGGAAATTCCGGAAGATGCTCAGGACCGTGTAGCAGAGATTTTGCCACGTTAAAATTTCAGAGCAGCCCAGTATATCAGTCAGTCTCTTTGATGAACTTTTAATATGTCTGAGTCGCTCGACGAACATGAACAAAAGATGCCGAGGTTGAAATGAGGAATTAAAATCCACACCGCCGAATTTTATTAGTTTTATAGTTGCAAAATCCGGGTATTATTTTTGTGAGTATTGCCCTTGGAAATGACAATGATATTAACCACTCAAATATTTATTTCCTTTGTCCATTTCGCTTTCTTGTGTAGATTCATTTATTGGTCCCCGATGTGTTGTGTTTAGAAACAATGAAGCCTATGTTGGTTGATGATTTTTTTTTGAGTTATGTAGCACACCACTATTAAACAACAAACTATTGTTTTGCGATTTCTAAGAGCTATCTTGTGCTGGTGTTTAATTTTTTTTGGAAATTAAATAGTTTTTTTCTCTATTCTGCACTTTGTGTTAGTTAAAAGTTAACAATACCATATATTCATATTCTGTTTAATTTGATCTTTTGGCATTTCCATTTTATCGTTTATCAAATTGTGCACTATTAAATTTAGATACAATCGGCTTTCTTGTTATTCAGATGGAATTAATCTTCCTCTTGCTTTCCCCCTTTTTTGTGAGAAGCTTGTTGTAGCCCAAGTCTCGTGTATTTTTCATTTTCCTAATATGTTTTGCTACTGATTCTTGCCAAACATCATACAATTCTGGCATTTGAGTCTGTTGTAAGTTGTAACTTGAATTTTGTTTTGTGCCCGGCCCCAGGGGAAATTTTGGTCGACCATTTTCTTTAACAAAAAAATACTCTGATCTCCTTCTTTAATAATAGTTCGATATTTGATTTTATTACTAAGGTGCATGTGCATCGAATGTGTGGAATCTATAAATATTGTCTAGTAAATGTTAGTGATATGTAATCAATATTATTTATATAGAAGATTTATAAATATTGTCTAATAAATGTTAGTGATATATTGAAACTAGATAAAAACAGAATATCATGTTCATATAAGATGTAGAAAAATTAATAATCTTTTGTTAAGTTTCAAACGTAAAACGAAGAAATATAAACCCCAAAAGCTATCATATTCATATAAGATATTAGTACAATAATATTTTTTCTTTGAAATTATAATTTTTTCATTCTAACACTCTTATTTTATCATAAACTAATATGTCATTATAGTTCTCATGGGAATTTAATAATTATCATTGTTTGTTGATCTAATTAATTTTAACACTATATCGAATTTCCATTTCATAGCCAAATATATATGTGTTGACAATAAAATCGACTTTATTTTTCAATAACAATAACATTTATTTTCTAGTAAATATATATTCCATTTACTCGATGACCACTTTTATTTTTCAAATTTTGTAATTTTCTCGAAAAACTTTATTGGAAATTTACCCACTTAGAGTTAGACACCTTATTTGAATTACCTTTTATTATATATATATATATATAGTGCTCTATTTCTAAAAGAATAATACAATCATGTCTTTCAATCATGAGATACGCATGAAGTGCTATTATGGAACAATATGTCAGATTATAAGAGCATTTTGCAGAATTGAATAATAATTTTTTATTTATAGACATCGTATTCTTATAAGTCACTCACCATCTATTTATAATTCCCGTTATTATGTATTTAATAGAATTTAGTACAATTACATATATAATTTCGTTAGAATAAAAATTGATAAATAAAATTTAGAAGTTTTGTTAAAGATAAAAAGATCCTAAGTTTCGATGAAAACAAATGATTTAAGCTCGAAACCAATCTGGACATATTAGAATAGAACTTAACAATGTTTAAGTCTTAGATCATATCAGAGTATAAGTTGAGCTGGACAATTCAAGATATTAGAACAGAGCTTATGATGGATGGAACAGAAGAAAATAAGTCGAACAAATTTCAAGAGCAGATCAGTTGTAAGATAAGTGCATATTAGAGCTCAGATCAGCAAGAGCATCAAACAGATCAGATTAGAGGATCAGATCAGATTAACTTAGTAGATCAGACTAAAGAGTTGCATAAGATCAGATCAGAATTGACTTCGAGTTTTTGACTTCCAAAGATCACTTATATTAGTTGGACAAAGGCAAAAAGTCGCAAAAAAATATTAGAGTGGTTGAAGTACGATGATTTTCTTAAAAGAGCAAAACAAAGGAGCATTTAATGCATCAGTACGGAGCTTATACCAAGCATTAAATGAGCATTAATTGCTTAGGACAAACATACGAGGATTCAATGGATGAGCATACCTGACACATTTATTTCCGTTGATATCAAAATCTATGAATAGCAGAAGCGAAGAGAACATTTTGCCAATCTTTTGCTATTATTTGAATCTTTGAACAATCGGTATTTTGTAAACACCCCGTGCTTTCATTTGTTGTAAACGTTGAGTGTTATTCATTCAGTTGTGCTGAATCAGATTAGGGCATAAGCTTTCTTTGTATACCAGTTTATCCAGAGAGTATAATTCATTGTAAGATAATAGAGAATGTTCTGTTATCATATAATATTACTAGGAGTTCCGTTTATACACGATCTGACTGAGTGAACTTGATTATATTGTAAAATTATCTCAAAGTATTCTAGCTCAAGTCTTCCAGTTTGGAAGAAGAGGACATAAAAGCACTGCTTTGAACTTTCAGAAACAAACTCTTTGTCTATCATCTAATTACTTATTCCCACTTATTGTTCACTAATTGATCAAATCTTTACCACGCAAATATTTTTGTAGCTTGAGCAATCAGATTAGATTGAGACAAATGATTCAGCTGATCATAAAACAGTTTTGAAAAAAGAAAATTTTGGAGAGAGTTCATTCACCCCCATTTAAACTCTTTCCTGATCCTATCAAGTGATGTCAGAGCGGGATGAACTCAGTCTCGAACAAAATCATTTAAAAAAAATTCTTACAATGGACTCATTCCATAATATCCCAATTTTCTCTAAGGAGGATTATGATTATAAGAAAATCCGAATACAGACACATTTGGTGGCTCAAGATGATGATATGTGGTAGGTCATCACAGACGGACCAATGAGAATTTGAAGACCAACACTGCAATAGCAATCTATGATGGGGCACCTCACATGGATGAGAAGCCAAGATTTAAATGACATGCGAGGACAAGAGGAAGACCAACCTCTATAATGTAGCTAGGATATTTATATAATACTGTAGATAAAAACAAGTTTAGTAAAATCAAAATGTATACATCTACCAAAAAAATTTGGGAGAAGCTAACTCAATAATGTGAAGGTAATGAGCACACCAAGGAGAAAGTTCACAGTGGCTACCTAGAAGTTCGATAGCATCAAGATGAGGACTAGAGAGGACATGACTGAATTTTTTATGAGAGATTCAGCTTCATCGTTTGAACTTGCATTTCTTGGGAAAGAGTAGACCAATAGGGAGATTTCCCTTAAGATGATGAGAGCTTTCCCAGAGAGGGAGATGTAAAGACGGTGACCATGCGAGAATAGAAGGACCTCAACAAACTGGAACTCCATGATTTGTTTTCCGATCTGAAAGCCAATGAGTTCGAACTTGAGAATAGATCAGGAGAGAGCCTTTGAGTTGGGCTCCTCTGAAATGCCAAATCAATTTTTTGTATGGGAGATCCATCGCTCTCACAGCCGCCAAAAGCCATAGATGCTATAAAGGAGAAACCTCTTAAGACTATAGAGAAGTTAAGCAACGACATGATGTCCCTATTTGTTAGGAAGTTTGGGAAGTTTACAAGGAAAACCAATCAAAAATTTCTAACTCTTTCGATAAGAAATTTCAGAAAATGGTTCAAACACTACTAATTTATCTTACTTTAATTGTGGCAGAACGAGTCACTTTTTGCTTCGGAATGTACCAAGCCAAAGAGAGTTGACAATAAGTCATCAGATCATAGACGAGGCAAGAATGACAAGAGGTCATCCAGAAAGAAAAGAGATCAGAAGGGCTTCTTAGTGAAGAAAGCAAGAGTAAGTGGGCTGATACAGATTCAGCGGAATCAAGCTCCAGCAGTTTCTCAAGTGAGAGTGAGAAGAAGGAAGTACATTGTTTGATGGGTGATGACAGTGATGAGGTATTTGATTTATCTAATGTTGAAGTTGCATGTGATGACATAATCTCTGCACTGAATGAGATGTTCCAAAAGTACAAGAAGTTATCACAAACATTCGAGAAACTCAAAGCTGAAAACAAATGTCTGCTGGATAAGTCAGAGGAACCTAGCTATTCTCAGCTCAAAACTCTAACAGTCGTAAGAATAATTTGAGTATGTTGATGATAGAGAATGAAAGGCTGCATACTGAGTTGCAGGACATGCTAACAGAGAACCAACAATTGAATCAATTGGTGAGCACTTGGAATAAGTCTTCTGTTTTGCTAAGTAAACTGATGATGTCCAAAATCACGCGAATGATAGATCAGGATTAGGCTTCAATAACGCTGAAAGCAGTTTGAGTGAAACATGTACTCCATCGAGTTTGACCAAGAACGAGTTTAAAATGATAAATTTTGTCAAAGTCAGCATGATACAGGAGAGCTTGACTCTGTTAAGCATGAAAATCAGTTCAAACCTCAGCTGAACCAAAACAAACGATGGCTATGTTGCACCTGAGTTCAAGGCCAAGCTGGCTTAACAAACTAAGAAAGACTGGAGTCAGCTCCAGATCAAGCTGGTCTGATCATAACCAGCAGAAACATAACTCAAATAAGGCAAAGAAACGCGAATACCAACAGAAAGGTTCAGAATAAGAAAGGGCCAATTGATTTAAATGTGAAACCCAGGCCACACAAACCTTTCAGGACGTACACAACAGAAAAATTTTAAATTTCTGAAGGTGTGGGTCCCGAAAGGACTAATCCAATCTGCAACCAAGTAGATATGGCTACCAAAGTTTTTGTTTCTTAATTTTAGGTCAATCAGGCAGAGCTATTGAATAAGTCGACATGGTACTTGGATAGTGGCTGCTCAAGACATATGACGGGAGATGGTAACCTGCTATCAGAAATCATCTAGTGCAAGGGGCATAAATCATGTTTCGTGATAATTCTCAAGGTAACATCATGGGTAAGGGTAAGATTATCCATCGTATTATCATAAATAAGGACATATTGTTTGTTGAAAATTTGTGCTATAATCTAATTAGTAGATAATAATTATATGGTTAATTTTCACAAGCACACTTGCATAATTCAGAACTTGGCTGATCTGACTGTACTGATAGGACATAGACCAGGCCACACCTACAAGGTGAACTGGTCAAATCAGATGCTATCTGAACCAATTTTCTTAATTGCTTATTCTTCTAAATGTTGGTTATAGCATAAGCACATGAATCACTTGAATTTTAAAATTATTATCAGTCTGCGTAGGCATGATTTGGTCACTGGTCTGCCCAAAATCGATTATTCAAAAGGAAAAAAATGTTCCGCTTGTCATCTTGGAAAAGAAGTGAGATCTAATTTCAGAAATAAAGGGTATAGTTCTTCTTCTCGAAGCCTGAAATTACTTCTATGGACTTGTTCGGTCCTATCATGGTGATGAGATTACGGGGAATGAAGTACCCTCTTATGATTATTGATGACTACTCTAGGTTTATCTAGATAATATTTTTAAAATCAAAATATCAAACTAGACGAGCTGATGCGCAATTTAAAACATCTTCAAAATAAGAAATCTTGCTCCATAAATCGTATTATGAGTGATCGTGGCACTGAGTTTTCAAATAAAAAATTATCGTATTATCTTGATAACTAAGGAATCAGGCACGAGTTGTTTGTTGTCAGATCAACTCATCAGAAATGGTCTTGCTGAGAGAAGGAATCGAACTTTAATAGAGACTACTAGAGCTATGCTTGCTAATACCGGGATTTCTCAAAAGTTTTGTGTTGAAGCAGTGCACACTACATGTGTTGGCGCAGCGACGGATCCGGATCCCACTCCTGGGGTGCAGCGGAAGTTTGAAATTTGAATGTCCGGGAATGGTCAATACACGAAAGAATAACTAAGCATTCAAAGGATGTTTAGAGCATTTACCACTGGCGACTAGGCGCCTGGCTCCGACCAGTCCACGAGGGAAATGGCCCTTCAACGGTAGAATGGTTGATGAACGCCCAATCCGGTCCACAATCGGAATCAATTCCTTCACTGGTCTGCATCCAGTGAATATTTCACGAACGGAATCCTCATGCCGAGACGGCCGGAACGAATTCCGACGAAGATGGCGCGACGACAGGAGGAGGAGGGCGAGAGAGAGGGGAGGGGAGCTGTTTGGGAGTCATCAATACAATTTGGTACGAATAAATGACACCCATCAAGATCCTATTTGTAGATATTTCATGGGCTTAAACCAGGTTAATGGGTCCAGGTCAGGTCCAGGCCTAGGGAACATTGGTTTCAAGTCCATCGTTGTGGCTTCATCATAATCCCGATCGACGATCAGATCGGACCAATCTGCATAGTTTACAAAAATGAACATCATGACGTGAAAATAATTTTTTGGACCACCTAATCCAAAATAGCAGTTAGGCCCCTATCAGCTAAAAGGAATGTCATATTTACACAGTCAATTTTAGAAAGTCACACTTGTTAGAGTAGATGCCCAACTAGCCAACTTGTGGCGTGTGGGTTTATAGACTCTTGTATATAACAATCTTTATATATGATATTTGCATTTATTTATGGCGTTCTTTACTTTCATTGTGTTGTATGATGATTAACAATTTCGTTGAGTAAAGACCTAGAATGCACTATAGTGTATGTTAGATGTGATAGTGGGTATGACGACTATCATGAAACACATCTAATAGTCACTGTGTATTCTGAATTAGTTCCTTGTCGATTGGGCCGTCAAAATGAGGATAAGGCCGCCCGAGCTCGAGACTAGTATCTGCGATGCGAAGTACCATGTTTCATTGGTAGGGAACATTGTGATGTTCTGAGCATGCATATAGATAGTGACCTGGTGATCTATCGAACTACCCTCGTTCGGACTTTCCAAGTGGTTACCATTTGTCGAGTGGATAAGTCCGAGGTCTTGGTTGTACTGATTAGTCCTCACGACTCGAAACGACATTGAGGCTCTACATGATAGGCGCCTCACTTTGACCCGTTTTCCGACTCACTTGGGGTCGTTAGGCGGCGGGATTGGGTGAGGCCCCGATGCGTGTAGGAGTCGATGCATCGTTGTCGAGGATTCACCGCTCGCAGACATGCGTGGATATCCTATGCTATCTGAGAGGATAATAGTGTATAAATCTCTGGCCAGAGTACTAGAAGTGTTTTAGATAAATGGGTTTACCTAGTTACACTCGCGATGTCACTATTCGATCTCCAAGATGTATGCATAGCTATCGGATCTATAACGACTCTCGATTTACCAATGATCGTTGATCTGATCGGGATATATGGATTGAAAGTATCGTACTGTACGCTCAGACATGCGTGGATATCCTATGCTATCTGAGAGGATAATAGTGTATAAATCTCTGGCCAGAGTACTAGAAGTGTTTTAGATAAATGGGTTTACCTAGTTACACTCGCGATGTCACTATTCGATCTCCAAGATGTATGCATAGCTATCGGATCTATAACGACTCTCGATTTACCAATGATCGTTGATCTGATCGGGATATATGGATTGAAAGTATCGTACTGTACGCTAACCACGACCAACTGGTTCTTGCAGGCACTATCAGTGATACCTAGGGGATCATGGGGCGATGTTGCTAGACGCTCTTACCATGATCCGATGGGCAAGTTCGGAATTGTGATTCCGGAGCCACAATGGTTGTGGGCCCACGGCTAGCTGTATCCCTGAACCATTGAGGGTCACACAAGTACTGGATTCGAGATTCCCGCACGGATACTGAGCTTAATGTGTTGAGCATAGGAGGAGGATTCTAGGGAGTGCGACTTCCTAAAAGTCAACATGGGTCAAATCGTGATTTCCCGCCGTTGAGGGACAAAACGGTCATTTTGCCATTTAGGGTTTGATGATCTGAGAAATTGTTTTTCACATCATAATATTCAGTTTTGGAAATTGAGTCGATCGGTCCGATCTGATCGGCGATCGGAGTTGTAATGAAGTCGTAGTGATGGATATCGTCATTTGGACCCGGGCCCGTTGGGCCGGTCCAAGTCCACCATTAATCTACTTAAAGTAGACAAGGGCTTCATTAGTAACATACACCTGTATTACAACATACTCTAACCCTAAACCTAAAGCTCTCGGCCGCCTCTCCCTCCTCTCCAAGCCGTCGCCGCCGCCGTGCCTGGCACGCGCCGCCGCCGCCGCCCCTCGCCGGAGTTGCTCCGGCCAACTTTTCGAGGAGCATCCGTCCGTGCTGATCTCGTCAGGCCTTCTAATACAGGCTGATGAAGGAGTCTCCCTTCCGGTCGTGGACCTGATTGACGAATCTACAGCCGTCTACCGTGAAGAGCCGGTCTTCTTGTAATTCCGGTTGGAGCCAGGCGCAAGTCGCCAGCAAGGTAACTGACTAAACGCCCTATGAATAGTTCATAGTTTGCAGTAGTTTTTAATTGTATTGAACGTTTGGCCTGTCCCGGGCAGCCCGTGAAGTTTTCGGGCCGATATTCGATATCGGGCCCATTTTGGTCGATTTTGAAATTTTGAGATTTTTGGGCCCAAAATTGTTTTTGGCCCAATACGATGCAATTAAAATATCAAAATGCGATTTTAATTGTAAAATATGATTTTATAATGAAATATGATTTTGTTGATTAAAATTAGATTTTATCGACAAAATACGATTTTATTATAAAATGCGATTTTATGATTAAAATATGATTTTGCGATAAATAATTTGTTATTTATATTTATGCAAATTAATTAGATTGATTGCATGATTGGGATGATCGAGAGCCGTGCCCAATGTGTTAGGTGTATGCGATATGTTTTTATGATTTTGGTTTGTAAATATTATTGATTATCATTTTAAGTGGGCCAGTTGTGCCTGTTTGTGGCCCGTTCCCACCCCTTGAAAAATGTATCCCTTATATGTTATGGTATATTTAAATGTAAATTATTAGATTTAGTGGGAGGACATCCGAAGACGGTGGACAATGACGATCAAAGATATTGAAGACCGAAAATCTGTAAAACCGGAAGCATTGTAATAGGATTGCATTGCATGTTGCATTACCCCTAGGATTGGACCCAGGTCCGTGGCTGGCAACCACGGACCGCATAACTCTCGCGATCGATCATCCCAATGTTTATATATATGTGATATATAGTTAATTGAATCCGCATGTTTTAAATATGATTTAAAATATATTGCATGAGACCAAAGTTTTCAAAAATAAAATCCCTCGTTTTAAATACGATTTAAAACTAATATCAAGATAAAAGTTTATTCGATAAACTAAAGGGAATTTAAATTTGTTTAAATTATCCCTACCTTCCATCAACAATGGGTGTACGACGATGCTACCCGTATACATGGCCCGACTCATATTATTGAGGGGGTCATGTATGCCGGAAAGCTATCCACGCCATTGACAATCGTTGTGAGTCGGTTGGAACTCCCTTTAACGTTGGCTCATATTATTGGGGACGTTAAGGGGACCGTCCTTCACAACTCAACATTGATGGGTCATCTTGACACGTGATAGTAAACGACGTCATATTATTGGGCCCTTACTGGACGTGAGGTGAATACATGGAGGTTGCACCGGTTGCAATCGGAAACTACCTTTTGGGGGTCATGGATGGCTGATATTATTCAGGTCCATGATCGCTTGATTGGGCTCCGTGTACCCACTAAAGAAACTTGCTTTCTCGATTTCATTAGAGGGTGGTGAAATCGTTAAAATAGTGGGAGGGTAAATAATAGAACTAAACGACCATGTTTTATGTCTTAGCATATGTCTTATATAGTTAGTGATGTATGTCTGCTTTTCTTTTCAGTATTACTGTATTACAAAATGGTTTCGATGAAAAACCCGCTCGCTGCTATACTTGATAGCAACAAGTTCACCGGTCTGAACTACCAAGACTGGCTCCGCAACCTCAACCTTGTGTTGGCTTCGGAGAAGCTCCTCTATACGATAGACAAGAGCCCTCCGGAGGAAACCCCTGCCGATATCAGCCCTGAGGAGTTGATTACGCTTAAACAATGGCGGGACGACGAGCTTAAGTCTCGATGCTATGTGATGGCATCGATGTCAAACGAAATGCAACGGCGCTTTGAGAAGACGAAGTATGCTACTGACATACTTTTTCATCTCAAAGAACTGTACGGGGAGAACTCTCGACATGAGAGGTTCACGGCTGTCAAGGAGCTTATGACGAGCCGCATGCGCTATGGGACTTCGGTCCGCGAGCATGGGGTTCGTATGATTGGGCTCGTTGAAAAGCTGTCGGGCCTTGATATCACACTTCCACACGAGCTGTCTGTGGACGTGCTTCTCCTCTCACTGCCTGCTGCATTCGACCCCTTTGTGGTCAACTTCAACATGAACAAGCTGGCAGCCATCCTTGAAGAGGTGGTTAACATGCTTGTAGTGTTTGAAGGAACCATAAAGAAGGACAAGCCCGTCCTCCTTATGGGCTCTTCTTCCTCTGCGAAGAAGGGGCCCAGACGCAAGGGAAAGAAGCGTTCTGCCCCTGCAAAGGAGGAAAAGCCCACCAAGAAGCCAAAGGCAAAGGCTTCCAATCCAAACAAACATGAGGATTTTTGCCACCACTGCCACAAGCCTGGGCATTGGAGGAGGAACAGCAAGGAGTACCTCGAGCAGTTGCGAACTGCGAAAGGTATGTTCTATATTGAAATAAATATGTCTCTTAGTTCGACTTCTTGGGTACTTGATACCGGATGTGGATCTCATATCTGCAATGATTTGCAGGTGATGACAAGAAGCCGACGTCTTAGAGAGGGTGAGACC
>KV019146.1:96354-134443 GCA_001598015.1 Dorcoceras hygrometricum | reverse complement strand
GATGTGTTTTAGGTAAATGGGTTTACCTAGTAACACACGCGATGTCACTATTTGATCTCCGAGATGTATGCATGGTTATCGGATCTCTAGCGACTCTCGATTTACCAATGGTCGTTGATCTGATCGGGATATATGTGTTGAAAGGACCGTACTGTACGCTAACCACGACCAACTGGTTCTTGCAGGCACTATCAGTGATACCTAGGGGATCATGGGGCGATGTTGCTAGGCGTTTTACCATGATCTATTGGGCAAGTCCGAAATTGTGATTTCGGAGTCACAATGGTTGTGGGCCCACGGCTAGCTGTATCCCTGAACTATTGAGGGTCACACAAGTACTGGATTCATGATTCCCGCACGGAAACTGAGCTCAATGTGTTGAGCATAGGAGGAGGATTTTAGGGAGTGCGACTTCCTAAAAGTCAACAGGGGTCAAATTGCGATTTCCCATAGTTGAGGGGCTAAACTGTAATTTTGGACTATGTGGTCTGAATAATTGTTTTCACATCATAATACTCAGTTTTGGAAACTGAGTCGATCAGTCCGATCTGATCGTCGATCGGGATTATGATGAAACCACGGCGAATTAAATGAACCGGATGTTCATATGGACCTGGGTTTGACCCAAGTCCATTGGGCCGGTTCAAGCCCATGTACCATCTTTAATTAGTAGAGTTGGTATAGGGCCAGAACACAATTAATTTACAAACCCTAGACCTAGAGCACGCCGCCCCCTCCTCTCCACAAACCTCACGCCGCCGCCGGCCACCTCCAAGCGCCGCCGTCGCCGTCCCGCACTGCCGCCTGCTGCCCGCCGCCACCGTCCCGCACCGCCGCCCGCCGTCGCTGATCGTGATCGGACTTGTTTCGATCAGCGTGATGAGGAGAACCCGTTCGTGCCAAAATCCGTCAGATCTTCTAGTGCAGATTGACGGAGGAATCGTGTTTCCGGTCGTGGACCTGATTAGACGATCTATGGCCGCCTACCTTTTGAAGTGCCGGTTTCCTTGTGAAACTGGTCGGAGCCAGGCGCCTAGACGCCAGCAAGGTAACAATCGATAAACATCGTATGTATGGTTTATTGATTATTTGTAATGTATTGAACGTATCTCGGGGCAAAATTTTAACTTCCGCTGCGCCCCCGGGAAACGGGATCCGGATCCGCCACTTTCGCCAACATCCACATCCTGTATCAAGTACCCAAGAAGTCGAGTTAAGAGACATATTTATTTCAATGTAGAATATTGTTGATCCTGATTTTGGGGGTGTTCATGAGCTCTGCCACAACTCACGTAGACTCTCACACAGCCTAAACACCACACCCGTCAGTTACGTGCAGCTTAAAATTAAGGGTTGAAAATCAGCACACAACTGTGAAACCAGATCGATGTCAAGCTGGACCAACAGCTCTGTGAGCTGGTCCGGATTACCAGCGGCTCTGCAAGCTGGTTTAACACAGACGATCTGTTTCTTCAAATCTTGAGCTGCAATAGCTCAGTGTTCTTGAATGTTAATGCACCGAGATATCGATTGAGTAATGAATTAAAGTCATGTGAAAATTACTCAAACTGAACTCTTATATTCGAAAGCTTATTTAAGGTTTTCTGCATAATAAACAAATATGCAATGCGTGAATGTAAATGCATAAAGTAGTAAAGAAATATGCTGTAATTTGTTTATGAAAGTTCGGAGCTGAATATCCTACATCTTCCCTTCTTTCACAATCGGGAAGGATTCCATTAGAAGACTTTGATTGCAGCGACCATTCGCTACAACCCGCTCCTATGACTAGCTGTAACGACCAGATCTTTTTGAAGTCCACAATTAGAAAGTTATGAGATTTGAGGGATTACAATGCTATTTCATTTCAATCTTTGAATTGATCGAATTTCAGATTTCATATACATGTCATTTAGCATTCTTTCTTTACGTGCTAAATATCATATTTCATGATACATTCATGAAGATTTCATGGTTACGAAATGATCATCCTTCTTTATGTGTTGGGTTGATGTTCAAATGATAGAATGCAATTACAGTAGAGTTCTGGACGACTTCTGCTAGCCAATGGAATCCTTGTTTTAACTAAAATTGTTCGGTTTCATTATGCATCTTTTTATCTTTTAAAAACAGAGCACGCTTTAGTAGAATTTGGGCATATTGATTTAACGTGTTTTCCTTCATTAGACATTTTAAAGCATATAAATAGGATGTTAAGCTGCTTCATGCATCATTATCTTCAAGTTAAATCATTTAGAAGCGGTGCTCTCTTGGAAGAAGTCGAACAAAATCCTTTCAAAGTTTTAAAGGAAACCAGCGGTGCGTAAGAAGTTGCTGAATCTTCTGCTGTTGTTGTGTTAAAGATTTAAGGCAAGTAAACTCTGTTTCTTGCTCACTCAATAGAAAGCATATATTCAATTCTATTTTCTTATGATTATGTACGTTTTAAAGAAAAGGAAGATAGCTAAGGCTGTTCTTCAAAGAAAAACCAGAAAGTTCATGTTCTGTTTTACAAAAGTTATGTTTACTGTAATTTTGATCCAGTGATGTTTTAGAAAATGATTTAATGATGTTCGTCCATTGAATTCTTGAGTTTTCCAATGATTTCTTCATCGAAGTAGCTCACAAGTAGCTTATTCGATTCATTTCCAGAAATTTCGTAAGATAGTTTGAATTTCTTCAGACGAGGGAAACCATTGTTCTTCAGGTTCAGTTGCAAACTGTTGACAGATAGTCCTACGTCATGGTGTCTTTTGCTTACGTCATCATGTCTATTTTCTTTAAGTTGAAAACTGTTGACAGATAGTCTTACGTCATGATGTCTGTTTCCATACTTCAACGACATCGTTTCATTTAATACGGTTAGAGAGCGATATCTGTTGATAGATACCTACTATTCATTTCTTTCTTCGTTTAGTTGGGTAAGATCTGGTGACGTCATGTAATGGTTGCGTTGACATCTGGTTGACCAACAGAGATCTCTTTTATTTCTTCTTCGTTGAGATACATCTATATGATTCAGATTTTTACTGTTCATTTAAAACAGATTTCGCCCTTTACTCCTTCAATACTTATTCGATTGAGACAGAAAGAATAGATTCGGATTCCTTATTCAATTCCGAATCATTTCAAAGATGCATTCGATTCAATTGACAGATGCAAGTAGTATTTTTGTTCAGTTTTCATTTTCGCAAGCTTTACAGAGAAATCCTTTACAGTTCCAGAACATCATTAGATAAAAGAAAACCAGTAACGTTTAAGAGAAAGAAAACAGATTTCACGAAAGAAAGAAAGAGCAGAATGTTTTAAGAAATGTTTTAAGTTATGACAACAAAAGGGTCCCCAGGAAGGATTAGGATTACGGTTGACGAACTGTATACCCCTTCAAAAACCAAGGAAGGATCAGGATTATGGATCGACGGATCTATATACCCCTTCAACAATGAGCCATGACTGATATCAGGAGTTTGATCAAACGAAATGGACCAAATGTTTAAAGTGTTGTCATAATTTCCGTAAATGAATGAAGAGCACAAGTGTGATTTTAAATCACTGCTCTAAGGAATGTTTAAAGAAAATGTTTTCAGAATTGAGTTATGATTTATGCTTTCATTTACCTTCAGATTTCACGGTTATGTTTTACGCTTGTTTATTCTTGAGCGTATTCAAAGTTCAGATTTCACGGCTATGTTTTACGCTTGTTTATTCTTGAGCGTATTCAAAGTTCAGACTCCAGTATGTATCAGCTTTTAAACGATTGTATGATTTGCTTTCGTTATTTCCAGACTTTACCTGCTGAGTATTTGGCTCACTAGTTTTCATTGAGTGCAGGTAATGAACAGTTAAGAGCTGGAGGGAAATGAACAGAAGGGAACGAAGTGTTTATCGTGGACACCAGACTTCAGCGTTTTTTTTTCTTTCTGTTCCAGATTTCATGGTTCCTTTTTGGGTTACATAGTATTGTACAGAACCCTTTTTGCTGTTGTATTATTAGACCAGATTTCTAGTTATATATTGTGAAGAAATCTGTCCAGACTTCACCTTGAAGTAATATATCTATTTTGTTGCATGATTATCAGATTTCTAGTTTCCGCGCCTTTCCATTGTAACATCTGATTTTTATTCACATCGTGAATTGGAATATTATTCTCCTTTCAGTCCAGAAAGTTAGTAACGACCCTTATTTCGATGTTTGAAATTTTTACGACTTTCATTTGAACCCCAAAACCTATAAATTCCACTAAGAAAAGTACGGGTCGTTACACTAGCAGCCGCAAGAACTCCTAGCAACACCACTGCACACCAGCCTGCAAGCTGCGCGTGTCTAACTTCACTTCTTTAACGTCTCAGTGAGAAAGACTACAGACACTTCTTTAGACTACAATCAAAGTCGTTTTTGTTTTTGATTCACTCAACTAATCTAATCAGCTCTCTCATATATGTGAGTGAATCGTGTGTGATATTACAGTGTATGCTTAATCTCTCAAAGATAACATCTCACACACTGGGAAGCACTCCTTACTGAGCTGGTTATCTGCTATCTTCCCATGGTTGTGATTTCTTCTGTTTTGTTCTGAATTTAGCACAACCCTTTTCGACTTCGTGCTTCGCTCTATATCATTCATTATTGCTCTGCTTCTTTATATATAGCCTGATGCGAAAATTTGTCCATTGGACACACAGTAGTAGCCGTTCTGATTACTCCTGACAGATTTGTACTTTGTGTCCTTTGGCTTTAAATGCGTTGCAAGCTTTTCTTCACTTTAAGCACGTGAGCACTGTTCTGAGAATACAATACAAGAAAATTGATTTGAATACCGAAAAGCAATCCTCGTATAGTCTTATATTCAAATTGCTTTGCTCGTAGATTTGATAGCATCTATCATGCTATCCGAGCTAGTTTGACCTTAACCAGCTTGCCAACTTCTTCGTTCTGGTTTGTACTGAGCTGGTCTTTACTTCGAGCATTCTGCTTCTTTATCTTGACTGCTCTTGTTAGCAACTGCGCTTGAGAAACTTTTCTAATTTGCTCTTGTCATCTGCTCTTGAACTCAGCTGCTCTTGTTCTGTTCTTTCCTGCTTTTGTTTGTCGTTGAGCTGGCTTGTTCATTACAATAAGCAGATCGCTTTTCTGAGCTGGTCTCTCAGCTGGTTTCCTTTCCAGCTGGTTGTTTCTTTCATTACAACAGCCTTATGCTTCCCCATCATAATCTTCCAGCTGCTGGGATCCTTGATCAGGTTTTCTCTTCCCTGATCTGGTTTACCAGCTCGGCTCTATTCTTCTCGTCAAGAGCCATTGTGTGCTTGCCTGTTCACTTGATCCATTTAGACACCTATTCCAAACCATCGTTAAGCAGATCGCTTTTCTGAGCTGGTCTCTCAGCTGGTTTCCTTTCCAGCTGGTTGTTTCTTTCATTACAACAGCCTTATGCTTCCCCATCATAATCTTCCAGCTGCTGGGATCCTTGATCAGGTTTTCTCTTCCCTGATCTGGTTTACCAGCTCGGCTCTATTCTTCTCGTCAAGAGCCATTGTGTGCTTGCCTGTTCACTTGATCCATTTAGACACCTATTCCAAACCATCGTCAAGCACACCTTTCTTTCACTGGTTGAGCTGCAATCCAGCACCAGCGAATATATCCCATCTTCTTTGGGATATAATACCCAGTTCAGATTCAGTCTTCACAAGGACTGAGATCCCTATGATGAACTGGTTACAAGTGCGTTCTGTGATCAATCCTGCACTTGATCACCGCACTTGTACTCGGCTCTGCACTTGAAAACTGCACTGGTGTTCCCTGCACTTCTGGAGGTAAACTATTGAACCAGCTTGGGCGTCCCCTTACTGTTCCAGCTAGACGTCTTCGACCAGTCCAGCTCAGGCGTCCCCTCACTGTTCCAGTTTTGATATCTTCATGTCTACTCCAGACTAAGCAAGTTGCACATTTCACATAGAGCGTTAGTACAATAGTAGCAGATTTTGTGTGAATCAAAACTTAGATTCTGATCTGTATAACCAGATCCAATAAATATACCTTTCGCAGTTCTTAGTTGCTCGAGGTAATCTCGACTCCAATGCCCAGGCTTGTGGCAATGGTGGCAAACTTCCTCAGACTTGTTCGGCTTTGGAGCTTTTCCTTGGGCTTCTCCTCCTTGGCAGGGGCAGAACGCTTCTTACCCTTGCGTTTGGGCCCCTTCTTCTCAGATGAAAAAGAGCCCAAAAGGAAGACGTACTTGTCCTTTTTCATGGTCCCTTCAAAAATGACACATGTTTACCAACTCTTCAAGGGTGGCATCCAGCTTGTTCATATTGAAGTTGATCACAAACGGGTCGAATGTAGCAGGGAGGTAGAGGAGAAGCAAATCCACAGACAATTCATGTGGAAGTGAGATTTTGAGGCCCACTAACTTTTCAATGAGCCCAACATACGGACCCCATGCTCATGGATTGAAGTCCCCTCGCGGATGCGGCCAGTCATGAGTTCCTTGACCGTAGTGAACCTCTCCGTCTGAGGGTTCTCCCCATACAGCTCCTTGAGATGAAGGTGTATGGCAGCAGCATACCCCGTCTCCTCGAATCGCCGCTGCAATTCATTGGACATAGATGTCATTATATAGCACCGTGTCTTGAGCTCATCGTCCCACCATTTTTCTAATTTTTCTAGCTCCTCAGGACTGGCATTGTCAAGGGCCTCCTTCGGAGGACCCTTCTCTAGAGTGTAGAGAAGCTTCTCCGAAGCCAAGACAATCTTGAGATTGCACAACTAATCCTGGTAGTTCGCGCCAGTAAATTTTTTGCTATATAGTATAGCATCAGGTGGATTTTTAATCGAAGACATATTTGATAGCAGTTTATACTGAAAGAAAAACAAACATGCATTACTGACTATTTATGAAAAACGCTAAGACATAAAACAAGGTCATTTAGTTTTATGAATTACCCTATCACTATTTTAATAATTTCACCACCCTCTAATGAAATCGAGAAAGCCAGTTTTCTTAGTGGGTACACAGAGTCCAATCAAGAAATCACGGTCCCGAATAATATCAGCCAACCATGATCCTCAAAAGGTAGAGCCTAATTGCAACAGGTGCAACTTCCATGTATTTACCTCCCGTCCAGTAGGATTCAATAATGTCAGGCCCGGTGCACAACACAGAGTTTAACCACGCAATAAACGATAGCGGAAGCAATTAAAAGTGGCTAAAATTTTTCGCTTTGGCCTGACTTAGAAAACATAATCTAAAAATACACTGATACTCAAAATACTGATTTTACAACAACAGAAAACCAAATCAACAAGCCAACATCAATACAAACATAGAGTTACTCCCAATCAACATAAATACTAAATCAGCAATAGAACATCACATCCTCACGGGGTATTCCCCGGAGACTGCTCTACTGCCTAATATAAATAATATACATAACTGGGACACTCTATCCACCTCCTGGGACACCACCAGCTGTGCCATCTCCACGACCAGCTGAGAAACCATGGTAACCTGAACAATACACAGACAAACAACAAAACAAGCCCCAGAGGAACAGGGGTCAAACCCCAGTACGGAGAGCAACATAAAACAGCATATAGATAGCAACAGATATAGATGCACGTGCTATGCATGAGAACAGTAACAGGCTACAACCGAAGCAGGGAGCCAAAGGAATCTCAATAACAGCTCAAAAACTGATACCAATCAAATGGAAGATGGTGGCCAGAATGTGTGTGAGTATATGGTAGCTATTCACTCGTCTCAACACACGGTACCAGATGCATAACATGTCACTCAACCCGCTGTTGCCAAGCTCATGAGATGTGGTAGCTATCCACTCGGCTCATAGCGGCTAACAACAACCCATCAGGGAGATGAGGAGCACGGTATTGCCGCTTGTCCTCAATACAAGCATCCTGATACATCAGATTAGCAAAATAGTGCACGGATAACAACAACAGCTGACAGGATAAGAGTTCAACGTGAGAAATACGTGTATGAAGATGCAACAGATTGCAACAACCAACGGAATAGCATACACTGTACACATACCAGCAACCATACACATATATCCATGCCTATCCCAAAGCTGTAAAACAAGCTCACATCCGTACCTTAGATTTTGAGCTACAATTACTACAACCAAAGTCCCGAGCACTCAGATCTGAAACCTGCTAAGCCAACAGCAACGATAATACTCAGGGACAGTAGCACAGAACTATGAACTGGGAGCTACGAGCTCCACCCCACTCTATCCTACCCTTCTAGCACAACAGATAGCTCTAAACGGAGAATAAAGGTAGGATCTAACACTTACTCGAAGCGTTACCTGAACAGAAGAACAAATCTGCTCGAATGCTAAAAGACTACACAAGGTAGCTATCTTCACGATCCTCTTCGAGCTAACCCAATTCTTCGAAAGAGGTATAGGACGAAGCGCCTTAGCAAGAGGAACCAAATCTACCAACCTTGCTCCAAACTACGTCGTCTACCGTCAGGAATCGGAGAAGATAAGGTTCGGTGAACAGTAGCTAGGGTATCGCGACAGAGTTTGCTCACGGAAAATATTTCTAAGTGTCGAGAAGAGATATCGCGAACAATGGTCAAAGTCCTCTGTTAAATAACTTAAATCTGCTCAAATATGGTGGACAGTAACCACCAACAACTCGAGGCTCAAACCTGACACCAGATCAGATCTGAGTATCACTCCAGATCTGGACTCTTCGCCAAAAAGATTTGGGACTCACTCTCCCAACTGATACACGTCACCCCGCTAACATAAAGTCTGAATTGCTAAACGACGTCGCATAGCACCCAGAACACTCAGATATGACGCACACAAACTAGTCAAATCTAAAATCCCTAGATCGCACCGGTCTACACCAAAACACGAACCGGACCGGTCCAAGCCTTACTAACGAATAGCGCAACTCAAATCTGGTTTCTCCCAAAACGATGTCGCTTCGCTACCCGTGCATAACATTAAACTAACGCGCCCAAAGTAACGCGCGACCACCAGATTTCACCACTAACTCTCAAATCTGATCGTTTTCCCGTAGAATTCTCCAACCTTCCAGAGCTGTTCCAATGACTTATTTTGACCCGATTACTCCATCGAGCATACCAGCTCAAAGCTGGTCCATACCAGATCTTCCCACGCCAGATCTGATCTATTCTAAATCCGATTAATTAACTAATTAATCCACTAATATTTTGGGTATCATAGGTACATAGAGTCCAATCAAGAAATCACGGTCCCGAATAATATCAGCCAATCATGATCCTCAAAAGGTAGAGCCCAATTGTAACAGGTGCAATGTAGTGCCCCAAAATCTGTAGGACCATAAATATTACCCTTTTTATTTTAAGGGCTGTTGAGTTAAGCGTGCAAGGGTGAGAGCAGTACTGGGATGGGTGACCTCCTGGGAAGTTCTCGTACGTCAAGCTGCTGACGTTGTGCCGCTTGATCTGGTTGGCCATGTGGGCTGTAAAAGTCTTATGCCAGATCTTAACGGGTAATACTATCTCTGCTGGGGATAGGGCCGGCGGTAGGGGAAGGGTAAGACTGATCTCTAAGGGAATTGAGACAGCACCAGCAGTTAGACACGCACCTCCCCTGACTCATGGGCCTAACAGCCCAACCCTAATGCACATAATAGGTGCACTCTGCGTTGCCATATTATAAGGAAATAAAGTTACACCTTGGCTAATAGCTATAGGTTTTGTCCTAGTGGTAAACGCTTGATCCTAACAATTGGTATCAGAGCAAGGTCAGGGGTTCGAGTCTTCCAAGAAGCATTTTCTATACTTATTGGGGGGGGGAGGATTGTTGAGTTAAGCGTGCAAGGGTGAGAACAGTACTGGGATGGGTGACCTCCTGGGAAGTTCTCGTACGTCAAGATGCGCAACGTCAGCACCTTGATCTGGTTGGCCATGTGGGCTGTAAAAGTGTGATGCCAGATCTTAACGGGTAATACTATCTCTGCTGGGGATAGGGCCGGCGGTAGGGGGAGGGTAAGACTGATCTCTAAGGGAATTGAGACAGCACCAGCAGTTAGACACGCACCTCCCCGGACTCATGGGCCTAACAGCCCAACCCTAACGCACATAATAGGTGCACTCTGTGCTGCCACATTATAAGGAAATAAAGTTGCACTTGGCTAACAGCTATAGCTTTTGTCCTAGTGGTAAGCGCTTGATCCTAACAAGGGCCGTTTTGATATTTCAGATTTCAGCTTAAGTTATTTTTATTTATTTAAAGCTGATTTCTTCTCTTCCAGATTTGAGAACACGATTCAGAAGGTTTTCGGACAGATTTCGCCCCAAGCACAACTCGAGCTGGTTCAGTTTTCCCTTGTAAATAAAATGCTTTTGGATGGGAAAATTATTTTATAAAGCGATGGTAGCAATTTCAAAATTTATATAGTAGTAGGGAATTTTTAGCAAATCTTTTTAAAAGGACAAAGAGTTGGTACGACAGCCATGCCTACTCAAGTATTTTTACCTGCTACCAATCATGCTCGCTTATATGATTGATTGTATATAGAGCTCATTTTCACTTGCCAGAAAAATCCTTCGTTCTCTCAATTTCTAAGGAGCTCGTTGCTTGTGCTTGAGGAGATCTTCTGTCAGGACCAGCTGTTCTTCGTTTTTTCCAGTTTAAGGCAAGTAAAAGCTGATTCTTTGCTACACCATGAAAGCATATATCGTTCCTTTTCAATTCTGTGAATGCTTGCCTGTTTTACGCACCAGTATTAACTTATTTTTATGCCATGCTGGTTTAAAATGAATGTTTCAGGTTCACAGAGTTGTTTCTGTTTTAAAACTCTCCAAATGTGTTTTAGTACGATGAAAGCTGATTTAAAACCGCTGAGCTGTACAGATTTGAGTTTTATGTATAAGTAAGAACTTCTTCGTTCTTGTGAATGGCGGCGTCTGGACTGGACTCCAAGAAATCGGCGATGCTGGTCAAATCGGGATTTTTGTACCGGTTAGGTAGGCGGAGCTAGTATCCTTGGTTGTCGTTCGTGATGTGTAGCACTAGTTCTATCGCCAAATCTGTTTTAACGCTAGCAGATGTTATTTCTATATTCAAATCAGTTTCTCACATCAAATCTGTTTCGCACCTGAACCTGTTCCTACAGTCAAATCTGTTCTTTCCTGCTAGCGATATTCACATCTGTTTTCATGATAAGCGCTACTATTCCTATAGTCACATCTGTTTTCACATTAGCACTACTATTCCTATATTCAAATCTGTTTTCCGCAACTGAGATCTGTTTTGTATCCAAGTACTGTTTTGTTATCCAAATCTGTTTTTATACTAGCTATATGTCTCCTAGGGTCAAATCTGTCGCTCAGTGCAATTTTAAAGAGAAATGATATTTTAAAGGAAGTGAACCCCGATGATTGCTTATCCGATTTTTATCAGATGATTGTTTAAGGGAAGGAATGTTCAGTTTTAAAGGATTTATGGCATAGATAATAGACGGTCATATTGGAAGGGTGAGCTAGCTGTCGAAGGAATCAGTTGCCCCTTCATATTGTTAACTGAATTCAGATGTAGCTTGATCAAACGCCAACGGACCTAAGGAGAGCTTCTAAGCCATAAGTCACACAAAAATACAGATGAGATCTGGGTTGCTTTCCCCAAATCTGATTTACGAAAAGAATTTATGATTAAGCTGACTTCCTTTAAACTACAATTATTTTAAGTTATGTATATGTCTGCCTGCACTAAGTGATCTTTGTTATCCTCAGTTTTTACTTGTTGAGCCCCTAGGCTCATTAGCTTTTATGGTGCAGGTGAGTCAGATCTGGGGCAGACGGGAGGCGGGAGCTGAATCAGCTGTGATGTAGGTGTTTATCGAAGGCCAAGCATTTTTGTGTCATTGTTGTTTTTGATCTTTTGTCAAATCTGTATTAAGATCCATTACAACAATGGAGAATTCATATAGAGTTCCAGTAGTTGTAATATCACATTTTGCGACTTGGACGAAGTCTGTTATTTAAATCTGCTTTCGCTATTTGCTATTTGGCGCCAGTTGTTTGTACATCGATTTTGTAAGGAAATACAGCTTACAATATTTCGCATTCAGCACTTCTATTTCCTTCTTTATTCCATTAACTCAAATTCGTTGATGCCCATGGGCTTGGGCGCCACATGCAACCTCCATGTATCCACCTCACGTCCAGTAAGGATCCAATAATAGGACGTCGATTACTATCACGTGTCAAGACGACCCATAAATGTTGAATTGTAATGGACGGTATTCATAATGTCCCCAATAAAATGAGCCAACGTTATGGGAGTTCCATCCAACTCACAACAAGTATCAATGGCGTGCACAGCTTTCCGGCACACAGAACCCTCCCAATAATATGAGTCGGGCTATGTATGCAGGTAGCATCGACGTACACCCATTGTTGATAGGAAGTAGGAAATTTTAAACAATATTTAAATTTTCTTAGCTTCATAATCTTATCGAATAAAAATTTATTTTATGATCAATTTAGAAGCCATGACTAACATTCTCTAAGAGTGCTTCTAGGTGATTAGAGGGGCTAAGACCCACTTAAAACCCAACTTCCTAAGACAAAGCAATGCCCCTCAGTGAGCCCAGACTATACAATCCATTTTTAAGCCGGTCTATGAAGGACTCTCTTAGATTACGTTTTGTCACACGATCTCATAATTATCAATAAACTAAGTTCCTTCAATTTAATCATGAAACTTTAATCTTTATATAAATTTTAAATCAAATTTAAAATGAGATATTTTAAATTTGAAATTTGGTCTCATTAATTTTAAATCAAATTTAAAATTCACGGATTCAACAGATATATATCACATATATAACAGGGATGATCGATATCCGAGAGCTATGCGACCCGTGGCTGCCAAGCACGGATCTAGGTCCAATCCTAGGTGATATGCAATATGCAAATGCAATCCTATTACATAAGCTTCCAGTTTTACATGTATTTGGTCTTCAATATCTTTGATCACCATCTCCACCATCTTCAAACTTTATCTCCCACTAAGTTAATATTTACATTTATATATTCATGACAAATAGGGATACATTTAAAAAAATGGAAACGGGCCATAAATCAGATCCACTTTAAAATGATTTCGACAATATTAAAACCAAGCAATGTAAAACCTAGCATACACCTAACACATTTGGCATGACTCTCGATCATCCCAAATATTATTTATTCAATTAATCCAATTAATTGACATAAATAAAATAATCAAATCAAATTTGATTTTATCCAACAAAATCATATTTTATTATTTTAATTGCATCAAAAAATTTTGAGCTTAAAACAATTTTAGGTCCAATACCTCGAAATTTTCAAAAATAATTTTGATCGAACCAGAAAAGCAACCCTCAATGGTTCAGGGATACAACTATCCGTGGGCTTACAACTCTTTGTGACTCCGAAAAACATATTTTTGGACTTACCCACCGGATCATAGTAAAGCGGCAACATCGCCCCATTATCCCCTAGGTATCACCGATAGTGCCTGCAAGAACCATTTGGTCATGGTTAGCGTACAGTACGATCCTTTCAGCTCAAATATTCCGACCAAATCAACGACCATTGGTAAATCGAGAGTCGCTAGAGATTCGTTAGTCATGCATACATCTTGGAGATCAAATAGTGACATCGCATGTGCTACTATGTAAACTCATTTACCTAAAGCACATCTTGTACTCTGGCCCACAGATTTGTCACACTATTATCTCCTCAGATAGCATAGGATATCCACGCATAAGGATGAGCGGTGAATCCTCGACAACGAAGCATCGACTCCAACATGCATCGGGACCTCACCCAATCTTGCCACCTGATGACCCTAACTGAGTCAGTAATGGGTCAAAGTGAGGCACCTATCATGTAGAGTCTCAAACGTTTTGAGTAGTGAGGACTAATATGTACAACCAAGACCTTGGACTTAATCCACTCGACAAATGATAACCACTTGAAAAGTCCAAACGAGGATAGTTCGATAGATCACCAGGTCACTATCCATCTGCATGCTCAGAACATCACTATATTCCCTACCAATGAAACGCGGTACTTTGCATGGCAGATGCTAGTCTCAAGCTCGGGCGGTCCTCTTTTGGACGGTCCAATCGACTATGAACTCGTTTAGAACACACCGTGACTATTAGATGTGTTTCATAATAGCTCAAATCCACTATCACATCTAACATACACTGTGCTGCATTCAAGATCTTTATTCAACAATTTGTAATCAAAATAATGAAGATAAAGAATGTCGTAAATATGTGAATTTCATAAATAAAGATCGTTTTACATAGAATCAACAAGAACCCACATGCCACAAGTTGGCTAGTTGGGCACCTACTCTAACAACATGCTTTATACAGAACAGATCCATGATTCATAAAAATCTTGGAATGAAAACGTACGAGACCTGGAATGGCAAGCAACCTAATATCTCGTATTTCTAGATGTTTGGATGTCAGTGTTTCATTCATAATAATGGTAAATTGCATTTGTCGTGATGTAAAAGCTGTTATATGTGTTTTCTTGAGATATTCAGCTGTCAATTGTGTATGTTGTATCTTTAAATACAGAACACGAGCTGAAGAGTCTATTCATGTTGTATTTGATGATTCTAGCTTCAGTTCTAATTCTGCTGCAAATATGAATGATTTGAGTAATTGACTACAATCTACTAACCTTGATGAAACCTATGATGATGAAGTGCGAGTTAGGATATTTGTTGTCCCTCAAGTCAATCTGGATACACAAGTCAACCCACTGTCAACGCAAAAGTGGTACAAGCTGAGGCAGTTCACAGATATGCTAGCCCAGATTGAGCTGATCCAGTAGAGGGAGTTCTACATGATCCAGCAGAGGGAGTTATAGTTGATTCAGTATAGAGAACTCTATCTGATCTAGTAGAGGGAGCTCGAGCTGATCTATTACAGGGAACACAAGTTGATCTAGCAGAGGAAGAGCGATCTGAATCAGTTCAGACAACACAACAAGCCGACACATATCCCTTTAGACCTAATATTTGATGGAATAAGAATCATCCACGTGAGCTAGTCATAGGTGACCCTGCTGCTCACTTAGGACACGAGATCAAATGATGAATGAGCACTTTAATTCTACATTCATATCACATATAGAACCTAGAAGTCAACGAGGTCTTAGTCGACCTAACCTGGATAGAAGCAATGCAGGATAAACATAACCAATTTGAATGCACAAAATATGGAGACTTGTTCCTATGCCAACAAATCAAATTGGATAGACACTAAGCAGGTCTTTTTAGAAATAAGCTAAATGAAAATAGAGTAGTTATAAGCCAGATTAGAAGCCATTAAATATTTCTTAGTGATATGCAGTGACTCAATGGAAGCTTAAAATCAGTGCGGAAAATAAAAGTGCAAGGATTTGTTTATGGATGTTTGGAGAAATCAACTCTTATATCACCCCTTCTTTCGTTTTCTAAAGGATTTCATTAGAAGATTTGATTGTTACAATCGATTGCACAACCCACTTCACTAGGTCTTATACACTACCTAGTGTAAACTCCTAGTAAAAATTATGTGAACCAAATAATTATTCAATAGTCCGAATTCAAGTATACTATGTGACTCAAATAATTATTCAATAGTTTGAACTCTTCTAGAATTAACAAAAATGTCTAATTGATCCTCTTTTATCAGATTTTGGGTAGACAAAGATGATATGTAAGATTGGACTTGAAAGGTTGAGATTCAATATGTTAGCTCTTGTCTTTCTTCGTTGTTCTTCTCTCTTATCTTTAAATAGTGATCTTCCAATGTTCAAATGTAGAAAACAATGGTCATATGACAAAGTTCAAAAGCTTCTTTCGACGTGAGAACTGATAATTTTTTTATGGCCTTTTTAACTTGGTTTCAAAAGTGTTCTTGGGAATAAATCCTCTTTATACTTTATACTTTAAGTGAGCCAAAGGAAATAACCTCTTATGTAATTAGAGTGGCAAGTATTGCTGCTTTACGGTCCAAAGTGGTTGATAGTCTCTCTATATGAGGATAGATTGGTAGAAAAAATCTCTTGGGACCTGTGTATATCTCTATAACTTATCAGTTGAATGAGCTTGCTTATCCGGAAAATATTTTTGAGAGGTAAACATCTACGTTTGTCCGGCTGATTCTTTATCTACTGATATTTTTATGCGGAGAACTTCTTTTATCTAAAAGTTTACTTCAATATCTTATCCAACTAGTGTTTTTAAGTGTTCTTTATCCGGTGAAATCTTATTTATCTGAAAATCGTAATTGGTGAGGAGAAAATATATTTCTTTCAGAAACTCTTCTTTTATCTGAATAAATATTTTTTAAAGTCTATTTCATGGGGAAGCTCTTCTTCATCTAGATGAGCTCTTTATCTGATATAACTTTTTCATCTGGTTGAGCTACGTCTATTTCTTTTCAACTGAAGACTTCTTTTCTTTATCCTGAAAAAAGATCCAATTAGAGAGGATACTTTTCTTCATACTTCCTTGTTTTCATCCGGCAGATATTTTGAGCAATAGAACTTCGTTGAAAATCTTCTGCTTCTTTGTTACGACCAAAATATAGATCCAACACCATAAGATTCGGTGGAATTAACCTCTAACGGTATACTCAATGTATTTTCAACTCTCTTATTATATATATATCTTAATCATGAAATCATTATTAGACTTGAGTAGAAAATTTTTTAACCAACTTAGCCCATTGGTAGTTATTTGAAGAAAAAAGAATTTGTAAATAAACTTGACAATCATGAAACCAAAATTTAAACCACACGTTGTTTGGTTAAAAGCCCAATCTTATTGGTATTGAATTATATATTATACATAAGAAACAACATAACATGTAAATGCTTAAACACCATCATGGCATCTTAAAACATAGGAGTGTTTATTTTGAAAGTAGCAATTTTCAATAGCAACCTTCTATTCAGAACTACTTGAAATAAAATCAAGAAATTAGACAAAGCAATTTCATCGTATTTTATACCATTTTACCCTTACTAAATTAAAATCCATATCAATACTTTATGCTATACGCCAAGTCAAGAAAATATTGTTCACATGTTATTCAAGCCAAGAAAATATTGTTCAAAAACATAATATTATCATTTTTCGATGTGCAACTAAATTATAAAATAATGAAAAGTTCAAATTTGTGGTTTTACTAATTTTCGCAAGTAAATTTCTCTGTTCATGCATATTATAGTACTTTATATTTACAGGCATTTAAGTAATTTAACAATATTTGTATCATTATGCTATATGCAATTCTCCCCTGAATAACGAACTCAGTCGTAGCGCCTTTTTTGCCAATTTTCGTATATCATCACGTGCAGATTCTTCTGATATTTCGATGAGTTCTTTCAAACCTCCACTTGATATGAAATCTCTAGCATTTTCCTCTGTAAAACATCAATTATTCCTCTAGTTAAACACGAAGCATCTATAGTTATGTATTCGTCAAACTAAGTGGTAATATTTCAGCATCAAGAAAAATTAAAGAAATCACATCAATGTACCCAAAGTTTATGCGAATTACAAGAGTACAGATGTTTGGTTTGATTGAGTAACAAGCATTGCAACAATGAGATTAGGAAGTTTGTTTATCAAGAAACCATATGATAAAATATATTCAATAAAAACTATATGATAAAATGGTATTTTATGCCTGTGATGTACTGACTCCAAATAACTCTGAAAGCAAAGTTTGAGAAACTCATAAGATCTGGCCAAGAAAAATTAAGTGCAGAACTGATTCAGTTTCCAATGTGAATAGCTATCACAGTAGTACTCGACGATTCTGAGGCAACGATGTCACAATCCCAAAAGGTTTGTACGAGAGGTGTGATAACTTTAATTTCACCAACATCGGTATTATTATCTTCCATATGTGTTGGATCTGTGTAATCTTAATTTTGATAAATACAAAACCTGCTGTTATATTTCTAGCAAGTTAATTGAAGCGCTTAGGGTAAACTGAAGCAGATCGGCAGCGAGCTGGCTCAGATCAGAAGCAAGCTGGATGCAACGAACTGTGTGCTATTGAGAAGATGTCCAAGCTGGAACAGTAGGAGACGCCCAAACTGGTCCAGCAGATAATATACAAGCTGATCCAGCTTAGAGCGAAGATCGGCACAGAAGAAACCAGTTCAGAACAGTTCTGATAAGCTCAGGAGAGAAGCGTTCGGTTCAGAGATCAACCAAGAACATAAAGCTCAGAGAAAGGAACAGATCAGCTTAGAGCATATATGAACAGTAATCGGTTCACAGATCAGCTCAGAGTAAGCAGATTAGATCAGATGATATCAGTTCAGAGAAACAGAACAGAATCAGCTCAAAGCGAGACAAAAACAGAAACAGAGAAAGCATGTGCAACAGTCGAGAGCTTGTACACTCAGGTGGCAGCTGGTGTACAAGCTGAGCTAGTGCCCAGGTGTGAGCTGGTGCACAGGCCGAGAGCTTAAACGCCGAATCCTTAGTCGACTGCACAACATGGGAAGAAGATGAAGATATCAGCTTTATCGAAGCACTTCCCAGTGTGTAAGAAAACAAGAGAGAGTGAGCTTACACTGTATATTTCTCACACGGATTCACTCACATATACGAGAGATGAGCCGAATAGATAGATGAGTGAATAAAAAACAAACAAAATTCATTGTAATCTTTCTCACAGAGACGTTAAAGAAGTGTAAACAAGTCACACAGTGTTGTGATCTCAATCACAACAGGTAAGAGCAATCAATGAACGTAAGAAATCAAGATATGAATTGTATATTCCTTGCCCTAGGATGACTATTACAGGACAGTTATGGACTCCCAGGCCTTGCCTGTAACCTCTAACTTTGCTAAGCTAGATGACACTGATAGTAACTAACTGAATATCTTCCCTCCCCGCCCTTCTCGCTACTTATACTATTTCAAATCTTTCCTTTGGGGCCTTCTACTTTACACATTTGTTATGATGGGCCTGGGCCTATCCTCCTGTTCCCGTATAACTCCCTATCAACACCCCTCTCCTTTAAAACGGCCTTGTCCTCAAGGCTGGCTTCTGGGAATTGTGATGCAAAGTCAGCGGCATCTTCCCACGTGGCTTCCTCGATTGGCTTGTCTTTCCACTGTACTAATACTTGCGGAATCATCACCCCTGCCTGTTTCTTTTGCCTATGGGCCAATATTTTGCTAGGCCCGTAGTGGTTTGCCAAATCCTGCTCCAGTCCCGTGGGTAAGTCCTGTAATTGTGTCCTAGTGCCCACGGCTTTCTTCAGTTGTGAGGCGTGAAATACTGGATGGATGCGCGATCCCGCTGGTAGTTGCAGCCTGTAGGCAACTTTCCCAACCCGCTGTACTATCTCATATGGTCCATAATACAGCGGGGACGGCTTCTAAAAAATTCTAGAGCATACAGATTGCTGGCGATGGGACCTTAGCTTGATAAATACGCTGTCTCCCACTTGAAACTCCAAGTCTCGACGGTGGGTATTGGCGTACCTAGTCATACGTTGTTGTGCCCGCCCAAGGTTGTACTTAAGCTGTCTCAACACCTCATCCCTGTCCAGCAATTCCCGACCCACTGCTGCAACTTTTGATTCTGTCGGTAGGAACCTTGTAATCACCGGTGGCTTACGGCCATAAACTGCTTCGAATGGCGTCATCCCCGTCGCTGTTTGATAGGCAGTATTGTACCAGTACTCTGCCCAGGGAACCCACGTACTCCAGGCACGGGGCTGCTCCGATGCAAAACAACGCAGATAAGTTCCAATGCACCGGTTCAAGACCTCAGTTTGGCCGTCAGTTTCTGGATGGTACGCAGAGCTCATGGCAAGCTTAGTTCCCTGCAAACGAAATATCTCCCTCCAGAATGCACTCATGAAAATGGAATCCCTGTCACTGACTATGGACCTGGGAACGCCATGCAGACGTACAATTTCCTTGATAAACCTGCCCCCTACGCTCTGGGCTGTATATGGATGTTTCAGCAGAATAAAATGGCCGTATTTCGAGAGTCGATCCACGACAACAAATAGCACTTCGAACCCCTGCGACTTGGGCAAGCCCGAGATGAAATCCATGGAGATATCCTCCCATATCTGTTCGGGTACGGGTAATGGTTGTAGTAAACCAGCGGGTTTTGTCGCTTGATATTTATGTTGCTGACAAACCAGGCATTCTGCGACAAATTGGTAGACTGCTCTTTTCATCCCCCTCCAAAAGAAGCAATTGGCGATCCTTTTTAATGTACGAAATGCTCCCGCGTGGCCCCCTTCCATCGAGCTGTGACATTCTTCCATAATTTGGGCTGCCCATTTGGATTGTGGAGGGAGTACAACTTTACCCTTGTACAGCAGAGTGCCATGTGCTAGAGAATAATGTGAGTTAGGCAATTCTCCCTTATTCAATTTCACCACTATCTCATTCAGTCGTGGATCACCCTTTACTGCCTCTTTAATCTCCTCGATGCCAATCCACTGTGGTATGGATATGCTCTTCAAATCAGTTTCCATGCATCTAGATAATGCGTCAGCCGCCCCATTGAGAATGCCGGGTATATACCGGATTTGAAACTCATACCCCATGAGTTTTGATAGCCATTGTTGTTGATCCGGTGTTGTTATCCTTTGGTGCAATAATTCCTTGAGCGCCTTATGGTCTGTCAAGATAATAAACCTCCGACCCAACAAGTATGGCCTCCAATGACGCACGGAGAGAGCTAATGCCATTAATTCTTTCTCGTAGGTAGACTTGCTCATGGCTCTATCCGCTAATGCTTTACTGAAGAATGCAATAGGCCTGCCCCCTTGCGACAATACTGCCCCAATACCACGCCTTGATGCGTCGCATTCAATTTTAAATTCCTCCTCAAAATCTGGAAGTTTCAACATCGGTGCTGTTGTGAGTCTCCTCTTGAGTTCCTCAAAGGCTGCATTTGCTGCAGGACACCACCCAAAGCAGCCTTTCTTGAGCAATTCTGTGAGAGGTTTAGCTATCTTGCCATAGTCTTGGATGAACTTCCTGTAATAGCCCGATAACCCCAAGAATCCGCGGAGACCCTTGATGGTGCTTGGTACAGGCCAGGCCTCGACACTGGCTACCTTCCTTTTATCGACTGCTACACCATCCCCCGAAATGACATGGCCCAGATATTCGATCTCTGTTAATCCAAAGCAACACTTCTTTTCGTTCACAAACAACTGATTCTGCTATAGGATTTCCAGCACTGTCTGCAAGTGTTTGGCATGCTCTCTCAAACTGCTGCTGAAGATTAAAATATCATCGAAGAATACCAGCACGAACTTCCTCAAGTGTGGTCGCAAAATGTCATTCATCATGGCTTGAAATGTAGCTGGTGCATTTTTCAGTCCAAACAGCATAACCCTGAATTCATAATGTCCTAAATGGGTTCGGAACGCTGTCTTAGCCACATCCTCTGGCTTGACCCTGATTTGGTGGTAACCGGATATTAAATCCAGCTTGGAGAACCACCTGAAGCCATGTAATTCATCGAGTAATTCGTCCACCACTGGTATGGGGTATTTGTCTGATATCGTAACTTCGTTTAAGGCTCGATAATCAACACAAAACCTCCAACTTCCATCTTTTTTCTTTACCAATATAACTGGGCTCGAATAGGGGCTGTTACTTGGTTGTATTACTCCAGCAGTTAGCATTTCTGTGACCAGCTTTTCGATCTCATTCTTCTGCCTATGTGCATATCTATATGGCCGCACCTGCATAGGCATGTGACCCTCCTTGATGTTAATGACATGGTCTTGAGACCTGCTCGGTGGCAACCACCGTGGTTTGTCGAAAATCATGCCATACTTGTTAATTACTTCCTGTATTTCTCTAGGGTGTGTTCTCGTCTTATTGGCCCCTCCCTCCAGTTCAATCTTTTCTACAGCGAATATAGTAGCAGAGAATTCAACTTCTGTAATCTTGCACAATGACTTGAGGGATACCACTGATCGCTGCAACGTTGGATCCCCTTGCAGCTCTATCAACCGCTCCCCTTCTTTGAACCTCATCCGCATTCTATTCCAGTCTAGCATAACTTCTCCCAGTGTTCGCAGCCAGTCTACCCCCAAAATCACATCTACGCCCCCTAAATCAAACAAATGGCCAGTGATAACGACCGTGTACATCCCCAGCTCTAATTTTAGACTACGACACACTCCTTGGCAATGCACCTTTCCCCCATCACCTAAGCAAACTCACTGTTTCATCAATCGCCACTCCCAACCTTTCCAACAGTGGCCGAGAAACGAAGTTATGGCTGGCTCCACTATCCACCATGATCATTACTTCCTCACCCCAAATTCTTCCTCTCAACTTTAGCGTTTGGGGTTGACTTACGCCACTAATTGAAAAGAGAGGACGTTCAAGCGTACCATACTCCTTGTCCTCTTCTTCAACTTCATGTCCTTCTTCCGCCGTCTCCTCTGTTATTGTGTCCTCTCCCAGGTCCTCCTCAAGAAGTGCAACCTGTATCAACTTGAAGGCGCATTTATGCATTGGGGAATATGCTCCCCCACACCTGAAGCATAATCCCTTCTCTTTCCTTTTTTGGAACTCCTGTTGGGACACTATCCGACCCTCTCTTTTGACCTCACTTCGCCGTAGGGGTTGTCCCAAGGTAGCAGAACTTCCAGTAGTCCTGTAAACATCTCGCGACGGGCTGTTCGTAATCTTGTGATCGTTATTATTAATGTATGGCTCCCGTCGAACAGTCCCCTGCGTCATTGAATTGGATCGGCCTCTTTCCAGGCCCAACCCCTCGTTCCGGTCACGAGGCCCATTACTGGAGCCCGATCGATAATACTTGGCGGTGTCATCGGCGTATATCCCGCCCGGTATTGTCCCGAATAACCAGAATTTTCCTCTTCTATTGCCCTTGCCAAATCCATCACTCTCATGATGGTACGAGGCTCATAGATCCCGATTCGTTTACTGATTTCCTCCCGCAGCCCGCTCAAAAAATACCCCAAGCACTGCTGTTCTGGCAGATCCCCCACCTGAGCTAATAGCACTTCAAACTGCTCGATATATGAATCCAACGCCTGACCTCCTTGTTTTAGCGACGCCAACAGGTAGAATGGGTTCGATTGCCTTCGTCCTCCATATCGCTTAATTAATTCTTCCGCAAACCTCCCCCAACTGATGTCTGGAATCTTCAAACGTAACCACTAGAACCAGTGGTAGGTGGATCCATCCATGTGAATGTGTGCCAACCGTAATCGATGCTCAACCGGTGTATCATGTAGTTCGAAATATTGTTCCGCTTTTCCCAGCCAGCCTCTTGGATCTATACCGTCGAATCCTGGAATCTCCACTCTTTTTAGTGCATGACGTAATTCTTCTTCTCCGCTTGCTCTCGGTTCTCTATTCGACCCCCTAGTTTCCTCCTCTTCATCCCCTCGCTCACCATGCACCCCCCCCTCTCCTCGGGTACTCCCTCATGTTGTTTATCCACTGTTCTACCCTCGCCTGAGTTGCTTCCATCCTAGCTTGCGACTCTGCCATACTGGCTAAAGCCTTAGTCAAACTCCCCATATGTTCCTGGATCTTGTCTACATTGCCTTGCACCGCTCCTACCGCTTTTTCGAGGATCTCCAATTTAGATTCTGACCTCGTAGCCACCATAATCCTTGGTAGCAATGATCCGACAGGTCGGACCAATTGTTGTGATCTCAATCACAACAGGTAAGAGCAATCAATGAACGTAAGAAATCAAGATATGAATTGTATATTCCCTGCCCTAGGATGACTATTACAGGACAGTTATGGACTCCCAGTCCTTGCCTGTAACCTCTAACTTTGCTAAGCTAGATGACATTGATAGTAACTAACTGAATATCTTCCCTCCCCGCCCTTCTCGCTACTTATACTATTTCAAATCTTTCCTTTGGGCCCTGGGCCTTCTACTGTACACATTTGTTATGATGGGCCTGGGCCTATCCTCCTTTTCCCATATAACTCCCCTATCACACAGCCTGCGAGTTGGTGTGCAGCAGAGTGTACTAGGAGTTCTCGCAACTTGCGGGCTGTTGGATCGGGTTTGTACAAATGGTTGTATAAATCAAATCTTCTAGTGAATCCTTCAAGCAATGGAAGAAGGGGAGATATAGGAGATTAAGCTCCGAACTTCCAGAAACAAATTTGCAGCGTACTATTTTTATTGCTTTCTGCATTCACGCATACATGTTTTAAAACCAGTCTTTAAGCTTTCAATTTTCAAAGAGTATTTCCGGTTCCTTTCTGCATGATATTTAATCATACCTGATCTACTTCTTGGTATTAAAATCCGAACTTCCAGAAACAAATTTGCAGCGTACTATTTTTTATTGCTTTCTGCATTCACGCATACATGTTTTAAAACCAGTCTTTAAGCTTTCAATTTTCAAAGAGTATTTCCGGTTCCTTTCTGCATGATATTTAATCATACCTGATCTACTTCTTGGTATTAAAACCTTTCAAGAACCAGAGCTATTGCAGCTCATGTTTTCACAGATCAGATCGCGCAATCTGGACCAACACGCAGCGCTGCTCCGTGCTGATCCAAATTAGGCGCGATCTATCGTTTGGATTTGCGTGCTGTTTTTCAAAACACTTTTAAATGCACTTAATTTGTATTTTCGGTCCATGAATTGGTACCTGAGCTGTGTGAGAGCTCACGGTACCAGTCCTACGATCCTTTCAGTATGATTACAAGCATATATAAAGATTATTTCTTGTCAAATCTTGCAGATGCATTCGCTTAGAAGTTAGAACGCTCTTGTACCTCAATATGTATGATAAGTTGATAACATGAAAAAATATTTATATCCTAACCGTTCCATAGCACAAAAAGGAAATGATTTACCATTTTGAGCCAAATGACAAATAGCAAGCTCAAGGTGCCGTCTAGTCGAAGCAGAAGACTCGTTCAAGTTTGTAACCAACCATGACAGAGCACCATCATCCATTAGAAGAGAACGACCTTGCCAATGTCCTGATGTATGATAATTTCAACGTGTTACAGAAGAAAAGGGATTATAAATGTTTTAGTTTGTGCAATATTGTAAACAAGACCTTGCATAATTTTTCTAGATTCACATTTCGCAAAGTTCGCCAGCCCCCTAGCAACCTGAGCGATGACATCAGCATTGCCTGAATCAGCCATTTCCAAAAGAGCTTTTAAGGCTCCATCTTCTTTTAAAACTGCGTGCAACCTTTCTGTCATCAAGAGGAACGTCCATGTCAATGTAAATACATACAATTTATTCGGTATCAATGCTAAATCTATTGTAGCAATCATCAAGCATTTTTCGAGTGTAGCCTAAGAGGTGATGCGACTTAGTCTATTTTCAGTGTTATTTTCTCACATACACACATCTTGAAGCAAAAATATATTTAAAGATCATACACAAGTTACCCTATTCAAGTTAGAAGCGGGGAGCAGATTTCTAGGTAATATACCTGAAAAATTACAATGGACTCACCATTTCCACACAGATTTGCGATTGCACCAGCAACCATACGCAAAGTTTGATGATCATCTGTTTTAGAAGCCGCTTTTGCAAGAAGTTGAGCACCTCCTTTATTTGTTATCAAACATTGATTTGTTTCTGAATACAAACAAGTTTTGTTTCAAGTGAATGAAAGAGCAACTTCCCATCTTCCAGTTTTAGCATATGCTAGCAGCAACTCTCTGACATATGTTTTGTTCAAAAAGAAAAAATGAAAAGGTATCGATTAAAAGCTACCATTCATTGCCAAATTAGCGATGGCTCCAGAAGCCACCCGGAGTATTGTTATATTCTGTGATGATTCCACCAGCATTAGCAGTGCATCTAAACCACCTTCCTTGACAATTTTTTCCTGGTTGATGTCTGAAGTATGAAAAACGAGTCAGCAAACAAGTTTTCAGTTAGGACCACTTTAATGTCATTAATTCTTCAATAATAGAGGAAACAAACTATCACTTACATGTAAGCCATCTTCTTGAAACAAAATTTGAAGAGTTTTAATTTACGTACAATCTTAAAGGGTTCTTGTCCCATGGCACACAAAAGGAAGCTTTATTCATAAAAAATCTAACCATACTTACCTTCAGCAGCAAGGTTGGCCACAACTTTCACAGCATGGATTTGGACATCTATATCATTTGATTCTAACAGCGACAATATCTTCTGGAGCCCAACTGAATTCGAGACACCAACAAAATGAAGTGAGTACAAAGTTAACAAGGATCATGACAAATTATATGCACATGACATGAAGTGCTAGTGTTCCAAAGTCCTTATAATGACACTTAACAAAATTTGGCATTGTAGCACTGATCCATCATTATATCCATTTGAACTCATCAATTCTTCCATCTTTCTGAAAATTTTAAACATGAGGATCCAGATGTTCTTGCCTTCCTCACAAATCTTTGAAATTGTGTTCCTCTGGCTGAGGATTGTTTCTCTTGACCGGCTCGACTTATGTGACACTTGGGGGTTGAGCGAAGCTGAATTCCCTCCGGTTGTATTTTCATGAATATATGGTTTCTTTTCCTGAAAAACCAGGGTATAATGTTTTAGATCCAAGACAGTTGTCATAACTTTTGCCAGAAGAAGAAAGCTCATTTACCTCGAACCCATCTTCACTTTCAGGCACAACCTTCATTATATTTAGCAGCTCAGTTTCAGCTTGCTTTCTTCGCCTTTTCTCAACTTGAAGCGTTTGCTTGACAGCATGTAGTTCATTTGTAAGTGCTTCCTGATAATTCATAAGGACATTTAATTTGATATCATTACATCCCAAAGTATAAAAACAGATGTGGAAATACTTAATCGGCACTGGCACAGCTTTGAAAGTGAAAAACGATGTTCAATGTCAAAATTCAGTTAGTAAAATACACCTTTTCTGATTCTAAGTTTCTGTAGTCTGTCCTTAATAATCGAGTTTCATTGACAGTTTCTTCATGCAGTTGATGCATTTCTTGCAATCTCATTTGAAGCTCTTTGATCTCTTCCTCTGCACTATTCTAGAATAAAGAAAAAAAGAAAGAATTGATAAAAGAATTAGATCGTATTTGTAAAATAGCGGAGGCATCAGTATGATAGAATTAAAAACTCAGAAAAAAAGAATCCCCATATTCTTATAACCCCAAGGATTTGAAGAAGAATTGTAGAAGATTTACTACAAATCCATCTCCCTGCAAGACAATCTTCTGCTTTCTTTCGATGAATGCTTACCATGGGACAAACTACAAGCAGTCGCAGTATAAATTAACTGATCCAAGTACAAGAGAAAATAAAAATTATGGCACGATAGTAATTCTTTACCTGGTCAGAATTTTGATTTTCAATCAGAAGCTCTTTCATAGACTTCAATTCTTGTGCAATTCTTTCAGCTCGAGCACACTCATCTTTGAGTTGTTGATTCAAAGCCTCTATTCTCTCTTCGTACATGCTAGTTGTTTCTGCTAGAGCTTTATGATATCTGAAACTTTTTACCTGATTTTTCTGTATTTATGCATGCCATATCAGATTATTTCAAAGAAAATGTGAACTTCACATGATGGTGGCTTCTTGCAACAGATTCAATAGAAAAGAATGTAGAGCAAATTGATACATTCTGGTCATAAGGACACATAAGACCTTGACATGACAACCAAGAAACTTGATTATGAACCCCAAGAACATATTGATTCAAATATTTTACTGATTAGTAGGAAACAGTTCACCTGCATTGACATTTGAATCTCACTGGTTTGCCTCTTCATCTTCTGTATTTCTACTTCAGCACTGGCACATATCTCCTTCTCATTGTCCAGTTGCTTCAGCAAATCAGCTATTTTCTCCTCGTACATTTGGGTCACTTCAGCAAGCATTTTCTGATTTCTCGAATTCTCTAGCTGTTGTTGCTACTAACAAGTAAAGAAATAGCATTACTTCTTGGAAACATGGACTCTAGCTCGTAGGATTAAATTTCTTTTGCTGAACAACATCACTTTAATAATTAAGTGAAATTCAGTTCCAGATTTTGGGAAACGGTTAATAAGTTTTGATTTTCGATAGCATATGAAACAAGCTAAATATTGAGATAAATTTATTATTTTAGGAGAGCTGTTTGTCATTGATATATTCTTGATTAATTCTTGATATTATGAATGATAAAGACAAACCTTTTGTAAGCTGTTTTCAGTGGATAATCAGTTAGAATCCTAATATAGGTACAAGGATCCAATCAAGTATAATTCAATTAGAGTTGCATAACTGCCAAACATAAATGATTTCACTGGCATCCTAAGATCCCAACTTTCTTATGCTTAAATGAAGTAATGATTTTCAAGATTTAGATTGATGAAAGACCCAATGTAGACATATTGTTAAATAAATAATTAAATGTAGCTCCAGATATAGATATTAGAAAATTAAATCAAGTTTCCAAAATTCCCGCCTGGCTCAAATCCTTGACCACTGTATTAGTCAATGCAAAATCCTGAATCATAGACTATATATTCTTCAATTCTGGACACAGATTCAATCTCATACCTCGCTTTGCTTTAAATTTGTCTCTAGGCGTGCAACCTCATCATGCATGGTATTGTTATGGTCTTTATGGCAGTTCAAATCTTTTAACACATCATTCAATTCCAACTCCAACCTAGTGTTTTCCTTCTCCAAAAACTGTCGGAACAAAATGATATGAAGACAGCGGGCACAAGCTAAAGACATAACATGACTAGATTTCTAGGACCCAGAAGAAAGTATGAGGTCTTTCATTGTCACATACCTTGGAATTCTTCACCGTGGCTTCTAAGCATGTAATATCATCAAGCAGTGTTGGATCTGTTTTGACAGATCCTGATTAAGTTTTGAATTACACAAAACCTATTATTGTGTTGCTAACAATTCTACTTAAGTGCTGAGATTTAGGAACGAAGAAGATTCAGCAAGAAGAAGCTTATTGCGCAAAGAAGAGAAGCAACTGTATCTGTCCAGCAGTTGGTTTAATATTAAGATTCAGCAGTTGGTTTGGTGTTCATAGTATCGGCAGTTGAATTAGCGATGGAGACGTCCAGAGTTAAATCAGTTGTTCGTAATCAGGCGGAGGCCAAGTTGAAATCAGCTGGAGCATGATGAACCAGCTGAAACGATGAACCAGCTGCAAGCGCTAAAGAGAAAAGATGAACCAGCTGGTACATGTATTGAGGAGCTTGCTGGAGAATTAGATTGAAGAAAAAGATGCGCAAGTTACTGTTGACGAATCTGTTAGCAGTAGCAATTATAAGTACTGTTGATGAATCTATCGACAGTCGCTATTCAAGAAGCGATGAAGAAGATCAGCTGGAGCGCTAAGTGTAGATGACATCAGCAGTGACGTCATCATTCAGCAGGAAGCTACAGTGATCAGCAGGAAGATTCAGCAGATGAGTAAAGATGCGCTAGATATGGAATGAGCTGTGATGACATCAGCCTTGATGTCATCACAATCAGCAGTTGGCTATCAGCAGTTGAAGCAAAGCGCGAGAGATGATGCGACGTCGTGCTGAAGAATCAGCAGATGGTTTGAGTGAGCAATCGCAAGGATCAGCAGGTAGCTTGCATCCAGACGCAAGAAGAAGCGACGTCGTAGAGAAGATTATCAGTCGCAAGCTACTGTTCATCAGCAGATAACTTTTGGAGATAGCGATAGCAAAACGATGTCGTTTACATAAGTTGATACGACAGCGTTTTGCTCTTGAGCTAAAGATTCAGCAGGAAGACTTTGCGTTTATTTCAGCAGTCGAAGCTACAGTGGATCCAGTCGCAACGCAAAGATTTCCAGACGCAGTGTTTGAGTATCCAGTCGCAAGATGAAGTATCAGACGCAAGCAACAGCAGCATCCAGTCGAAGAGCTTATATGAATCAGCTGTTGCTAATCAACCAGTCGCAAGCTCTGCATATTCAGTCGACTTGGTTCCCAGGCGCAAAGAATCGAAGAAGTAGCAAAGCGCAGCAGTCGTAGTGATAAACCAGTAGCGAAGCAGTTGACAACACACGAAGAGTTATCAAAGATGGATGTCAACTGCTGAGCGAAATTCAAATGGCGAAAACGACAAGGAGCCTGCAAAAGAAAAGGACACAAGTACTGTTTTCCTGTGGGTACTTTACAGAGAAGCGTTGCACTAAAATAGAAAGAAGACAAGATAGCCAGTTGAAGCGCTGAACAGATTTGGAAGCTATCCAACGGGAAGAAATTCAACAGAGGCTATTTATATTCGAGGAGCGCCATTGAAGACAAGTGACGAAGTGACGAGGAGAGTTCTGTCGTTCGTCCAGTTGAGAGACGACGTTGGTGCAACTACATACTGTGGCAAAATTACATTGAATATACAGTGCACCAACAGAGGGAAAATAAGAAGATGAAGCAATCGACAATCATTCTAGAGAGGAGCTTATTGTGTCGATTGCTGAGTCTAGATTAGCTTGTTAGAGCATGTCCCTGTGTGTGAGAAAAACTGAAGAGATGAGAGCTTAAATTGTATCAATCTCACACATCCGGATTCATTCACATCTGTTTGTGCATTTGTGGAGTCTAGGAGTTCTCACAGCTGCTGGTTGTGGGATTGGGTCTGTACACGCAGTTGTAAGATCAAATCTTCTAGTGGAGCCTTCCGAGGTGGAAGAAGGGGAGATGTAGGATGTTGATATCCGAACTTCCATAAACAAACCTGCTGAGTATCGTGTTCTTTAAACTTTCAGTATTGCATAATTACTTTAGCACGCATACACGCATAAGCAAAATCAGCACGCATTCATTGGAGAATACGCATTACAGTTCAGCTGTCAATTAGCATCGCATTACATACACAGCAGCACACTAGCACAAGTCTCGAACAGATTTATGTTGCACATAAATCTGTTTGAGTCGTTTTAAAATATAGGATTCAGTTCGGGTATTTTCCGCATGATTTTTAAATCATACCAGATCTGTCTCCGGTGCTCTTTGTATTTTATATGTTCAAGAACCTTGAGCTATTGCAGCTCGCTTATAGCAGCGCAAAATTTTTACTGTTTGTCAAATCAGCGCTGGCTATCTTTTTGATCCTATTTTCGGACCAACAAGCAGCAATTTTTCATGTTCTCTCAAACTCTTCAATTCTTGTTGTAAATCTTTCATGACCAGAGTTAATCGAGTATTCTCCTTCTTTAACAACTACAGGCGAGACATTTCATTCAGAATATAAAGATTAAAATTGTAAATGGTGTTTCACACACATATAAAAGATAAGACAGTACTTGAAGTAAAAAATGTCATAAACTAATACCTCAGACGTGGCAACTAACTGCTTTACTGTTTCAGCTGAAGAAAATTGAAATTCTTCAAGCTTTTTCTCCATTTCTTTTTTGTCATTCTCCCGCAACTTTTGCTGTCGGTCAATCTCAGTGGTAAGATACTCAACCTGAGTCTCCAACTTCCGGCATAGGCTTTCGTAATCAAATTCCTCCTTCATCTTTATTGTGTTGACAACTTTCATGGCCTTCATATATGAACGATAAGCTTGTTTTTTATACGAGGATAAATGTTGAAGCAGGGTAAAAAAGGAACACCATTTGTGCATAAGCGATTAAAAAAAGTAAATAGTCTAAACCTAAATTATAATAAACTACCACCGGCACCATATCGGAAGAATGATTCTGTAACAAATGGAAATAACTCTTCATGCAACATTCACAATCAAAAACCTTTCTGGACCCTGAAAAAATGTTCTAAAGTGAACATTAGAAGTATGCAAATGGGTCTTTCTTGATACTCTGAGAAAACAGGAAGGTCCGAAAAAGAAGAGTCCAGTACAAGGTGCTCCAAAAGCAACTTGCTCACATTCATCTTCACTTTGTGAATATAGATTACTAAAATTGTTGGAGAAGTATACTGTCCAATACTTAAACTAGTAAACTACTTTCAGATTTTGTAATAGCACCAATGGAGTAGCATGAAATATATTTAGCAGGGGAACAAAGAAATGAACATGAAACCCACCCGTTGTCCAAACATTATGGTGCTAGCTGTTTCTGCATGATGGCGAGAAGATGGTCCAATAGTTATTATAAGTGAAGTTCTTGCAGAACCTGATGTGTTGAACTTGTCTGAGTTAGGTGAACAATATACTTTAGCAAGATATTCATGAAACAAGTTGCAACAGATTACGAAAATGGAAAAGGAATGACCTCCAAATGAATCACGAAGCAATCTTGTCAATTTAGAATCTCTAGTTGGTATATGAGAACTGTTTACAGCCAATGCATTTATGCACTTTCCTAGGGATGTCAGGGAGAGATTAATAAATTTGGCCTCCTCAAGCATGTGACCTTCACTCCCTGAAACAAGAGAATAGTGAGTATATAATTAAAATATACATGCAAACTCAAAGAAAGGAGAAAAAGATTGTTCAAAAGGAAATATCAGAAAAAAATATTGCCATAATGAAATATTTCATAGGCGTTTTACGGTGAAGTTTCTCCTACACTATATTAATATCTAATGTTTCTGAGGAGAACGAGCCAAAAAAAGCAAAATATATTCAACTCTCAAATTATTAAGACAAACCAGATTTATCTATTCGCTCAGATCCCGCAAGATCAACCAACAGTAACTTGCTCTTCCGGATGATAGGCACATGATGTTCATGTCTGTCACTGGTACTACCCCTTTGTTGATAGTTTTCTTTTTCTTCTTTCTCCAACTGAGGTCTACGTATGTAAACCTAAAGACAAGGATGTGATGTAATAAATTTTCACAAAAGTATGCATAAACGTATGCAACAATCCATACCAAAGAATAGGGACCAATCAGACTAAGACTTTGCCATTTTAGATAGCTATGTGTACCATAAGAATTGCATGGCTGCGTGAGGATTCTGTATTCATCTTTGTATTAGCTGCATGACGATTAGCTTCTCCAATTTGCAATAGTTGTAAGAAGGTATCAAGATTTCGTATTTGAACTAATTCAACACCAGGGACTGTTACTTCTCCAGTCTTGGCATCTTCAACAATTGTAATGTTGGTTTTTTCAGGAGCAAGCAGATCTTGAATGGACTCCATGTATAACTGTAGAACGATTAATATGAAAAAACTGGTGGCAAATTAAAACAGTTTTCATCAATATCAACAGACAGGGAGTACAGGCAACATTGCTTGTTAGGAAACTGAGAAAAGCCCAACATCTGCAATGTATTAAAGATATTGTGGACAAATCCAAGTTTAGTTTTGACTATATCATGTATTTGGAATTGATACTTCAATAGTAGCTATTGTTACATCTGTAATACATCGTTTTACAAAACTCTTACCTAGCAAGGATAATATCAGATGAAAAAGAAAATAGATAACATTTAACATGTAAACAGTCGACAATCCACGATTTTTTAGCTTGTTACCTGCAAATAGGAGATTTCAATAGTATCCAGTGCAGATGTGCTAGCTATTATGTCCTCCATAGACCTAATCATAATACCACGCTCAGATGCATCGTCATTACCGAATCTGCCAAGTGTGTAAGTCTTGCCAGTGCCTGTTTGACCATAAGCCATGACTGTGCCATTATACCCATCCAGAACACTCTGCAAGAATGTATCAAATACACCATAGGCCATCATAACATCAAATTTTGAGCTAAACTATCGGTTTGTGTTTTTTATGATGAATATCCCATGGATATCTAATATCATTAACAAAAATGATAAATGAAGAATTACGAAGTTCATAAAGTGACAAGAAAATCAGTTCTCATGGTTCCCATCTGAAAAATGATGAACCAACATTTTCTTGAAGTTTGTCAAATATAACGTATACTTTTCTTTATCCCCTTAAAACTCCCATGATACCCCCCTCTGACAAACCAATAAAAAAATAAAGATCACTCTAATAGAAGAATTAGGAATGTTCAAATATATACAGCATGATTATTGAAACTTACCTCAACTACAGGCCATGCCACCACCTCATAGACATGTTTCTGTGAAACACTTTGAGTAAATACTTCATCAAATCTGTAAGCTTCAGAGTTCCAGTTGTTCTTTTTCAACTTTAACTTTCTGAGCTGTATGATAGTGGAAAATATAATTTATCTATTATTGAGGCAGGGAACCGTGACATCAGATTTTCACAAGCATGCAGAATGACGACAGTGATATAGGCTAAGAGGCATTATAACTGTGTAAATATATACCTCAGGTTGTAGTTCCACACAATCAGCATAATCCGTATCAGAAAGATCATCAGGATTTCTTGGTCGGAGTCTAACAGCAACTCTTACTCTTTCTGATTCTATACACAGACATCATATCTTATCAATACAAGAATCATATATTCCATCGACATAATCATACAACAGACTTCAACTTAAACCATTTCAACTTAACTCATTCTTCCCCGGTCACCATGGTATGACACTATAAATTTGGCATCAACACACAAAAAATTTTCTTATTAAGTTGATAAATTTAACCGGAAATATTTTGACTGTAGTAATTTAGCCAAGCGGTTCCTAAACCATCCTCTGGGCCTAACATTTAAACAAAATAAACCTTAATTCTAGGATCTAAATAAATAACCTTTCCTTTTAAAAAAGCTTAAACTTTTTGTCTTGAATTAAATATGCTGCATATTGATCATTAAAAAATATGACTTTGTAAACTTGACTTTTTAATTTTCACAAGCACAGTATGTCATTTTGTATATACTTGAAAGACTTTCATTTGATCAAATTTGCAATTATTTACCTAAACATTCTTTGGCATTCTATGGATTCATGTCAGATATTAGACATTCTATACGACAAATAATGCTTTATTCATTTGCATCTGTGACCAGACTTCTATTTCCTAAGGTCTCGCAAATATATACTCGAGTTTTTTTCCTAAAAACTGAATTGAAATTCAACTGCATGCATTTAAACCCAACCTGACATTTTGATCTCATTTCGCTATGGTCGGAGGTGCTGGCGAGTCAAATGATTTTATGAAAAAAAAATATATATATATATAAAACCCAGCCCCCCCTGTTCCCCTCCCCTGGTTTCGCCCCTGATCTTTACACAAGATAACAAATACAACAGTCTATAAACAATCTAGCAAGCATATCTGTACACAAATAACAATAATGGTTCTAACAACAAAAAGAAAAGGAAACAAATAAACCTGGGTCATTATCAGGAGCGGCGCTTCTCGATCTTGAAGTGGGCGTAACAGAGCGCCTGGAACTCGAAACGGCCGGCGGCGCTTTCGCCCGACTAGAATGTGGCTGCGCTCCGCCGCTGTGAACCCCATTATTACTCTTCGCAACAGCAGCATTGCTGCCATGAAACCCAGCACCAGACGAAGATGATGAAGGGGGTCTCTCGGACTTGTGCAGAGCTCTTACAGCTGACGCCATTGAAGAAGCTTACACACATATAAATCAAACAAACTCGGAGAAACCCAACAGTTTTTTCCTCGCCAAGGATCAAGAACAGGAAACTTCTTTTCTCTGCTGTTGTGTTCTTCGATGGCGTGAAGGAAGCTTGTAAGAAAACAGAGAGGTGGGAAGGACTGTAGTAATATGGTGTACATTGAGGCCGGCACGATTGGAGAAAGAAAGTTTCCCGTTGAATTATAAATTATTATTATTATTTTAAATTATTATAGTATTATTATTATTACAGCTTTTGTTACGTACAATCATTTTTCTCTGGAATTTTGTCTTTTTCAGATGGATCTGACTCATACATGCTGCTGCTTCTAACCCTGTGACCTTGAGTTATTTTGGATTAAAAAATTGATAGAACTAAAGTTCCTTTTTTTGAAAAAAAAAATTCTTAAAAAAATGGTGTTTGGATAAAAATCTACTTAAAACAAACATTTAAAAAAGTGTTTGTCAGAAATTAGAATTTTTGGCTTTTTAAAAAACTTTACCAGTTCCATTTAAAAATAAAAACAAAATCACTAGTGAACAACCTATGCTTTTTTCAAACGAAAGAGCTTTAAAAAACTATATTTATTTCAGTATATTTTTTTTAAAGCAATACCTTTCGTTTCGAAACTGGGCATTCATCTATGCCTCTTATATTCTGTCCGATTTTCTTGACACAAGATAATATATTGTTTCACTTTATAATATGTGTGAACTTGGATTCATATTAGTCTTAACTCTTATGGTCAACCTTGTATTCAAAGTCTGATTTATGGTTATTTATTTTGCATTCATGCATTATTCAAAGAAAAAACTATATTATCATAAAAAATGTGAACATATGAACTAATTTTAATGATTTTCTTTTTCATATGCACACCATCGATGTGTGTCAAGAGATGCCAGTTTCTAATCAGTATAAAAAATGAAATTCATTTCGATACAGATACCAATAAAATAATGATAATAAAGATTAACCGAAATAGCGTACGGACATTTGACAAACACAAATGTTAGCATATGTACGAAGACTACAACATCGGATGGTGATTTCTAGGTTAGGTTTGATGTAGGAAAACCGCGGAGTTGTAGCTCCAAAATAATATATATGTTATAAATTAAAAGAGATATTAACAAATAAAGTAAATAATTATCTTTGCAATAATTCTTCTTGATTATTTCAAATGAACTCTTAATTATATATTAATAGGAAATTATTATTTCTCTATAATTTCCTTAATTTATATAGAATAGAATTGAGAGAGAATTTGTATATTTTTGTGTGTTTTTCAAATGAAGATTACAAGCCTATTTATAGGCAAATGAAATGATTAAAATAATATGTCTTCATTACGTGTTTTGATACTGCCTCGTTAAAAACCTTACTAGGAAAAACCCAGTGGGATAAAAACCATAGTAAGGGAAAAAGAGTGCAGTTACGTAAACTTTCTCCCCCTGTTGAATAATCATGTGAAATCTCTTAGACGTCGCATTCCGATCTTGTATACTAATTTCTCAAAAGTCGATGTAGGCAATGATTTTGTGAAAAGATCGGCCAAATTTTCACTTGAGCGAATTTGTTGAACTTTAATATCACCTTTCTTTTGCAAATCATGTGTGAAAAAGAACTTTGGGGATATGTGTTTCGTCCTATCACCTTTGATGTATCCTTCCTTTAGCTGAGCAATGCAAGCTGCGTTATCTTCATAAATTATTGTTACTGAGTTTTTACTTGTAGACAGACCACATTCCTTTTTGATATGGTAAATCATTGATCTCAACCAGACACATTCTCTACTAGCTTCATGGATTGCAAGTATTTCTGCATGATTTGATGAAGTAGCGACCATAGTTTGCTTTGTAGACCTCCAGGAAATTGTTGTTCCACCATAAGTAAATAAATACACAGTTTGTGATCGTCCTTTGTGTGGATCAGATAAATATCCAGCATCTGCATACCCAGTTAGTTGCAAATCACAAGTATTGGAATAAAATAAACTCAAATCGTAGGTGCCCTGAAGATATCCAAATATATGTTTAACGCCATTCCAATGTCTTCGTGTCGGAGAAGAACTATATCTTACCAACAAATTGACAGCAAATGATATGTCTGGTCTCGTGCTATTTGCAAGATACATCAATGCACCAATAGCACTTAGGTATAGCACATCTGGGCCAAGAATTTCTTCTTGTTCATCACATGGTCGAAAAATATCTTTTGTTGTATCAAGTGATCGAACCACCATGGGTGAACTTAAAGGATGGGCTTTATCCATATAAAATCGTTTTAAGATTCTTTGCGTATAAGTTGATTGATGGACTAAAATTCCATCATGAAGATGCTCAATTTGTAGACCAAGACAGAATTTTGTTTTGCCAAGATCTTTCATCTCAAATTCTTTTTTCAATATATCAACTGTCTTTCCAAGTTCTTCGGAACTTCCAATAACGTTTAAATCATCAACATATACGGCAATAATAACAAATTTTGATCCATTCCTTTTAATAAATATACATGGACAAATTGGATCATTTTATATCCTTCTTGCAATAAATAGTCACTAAGTCGTTCGTACCACATGCGTACGGATTGCTTTAATCAGTAAAGAGATCTTTGTACTTTAATGGCGCAACC